>JBCFXI010001883.1:5035-36772 GCA_038496175.1 Ampulex compressa
CAGTTATTATAATATAACATGTGTGTATATATGTATATATGAAATTGAAGTACTTCAGAAAAATGTTAGTATCATTGATCGTGTATTTCTCGAAATTTTTATTTACTTCTTTTGCAGTGTTTAAATAATTAAGTAGATCTGTTTGAAACGCGTATAGTTTATAATTAATCGTTCATGATAAATTGGCATATATATTCGAATCCATATATGTGCGTGTATATGTAAGTATATATATATGTAAAATTTAATAACTTCAGTTATTATAATATAACATGTGTGTATATATGTATATATGAAATGGAAGTACTTCAGAAAAATGTTAGTATCATTGATCGTGTATTTCTCGAAATTTTTATTAACTTCTTTTGCAGTGTTTAAATAATTAAGTAGATCCGTTTGAAACGCGTATAATATATAATTAATCGTTAATAATAATCGACATACACGTTCGAGTCCCTTCCGCTTTTCAGTGAAAGAGACCGCGAAGGAGTGGACGTTTCAGTAGAGAGGGACTGCATTGGCCAGACGCAGCCACATCGTAATCCCAGTCTCACCAGAGATCATATCACTGCTATACATTCACCTGCTAATATATCAACATTTCACCAAATAATTTCACTCTTTTACTTCATCACAAGATCACGTACACGTCTTAATTATATAATACCCCTGAGATAAGCAATAATAATAATGATGATGATGGCTAATTTGAAATATCAAAGCAAACGCACAGTAGCTTGTATAATCCGCAGAAACAATTCGCGGACAAACATAGAGTATCAAATCTTGATTTAGCCTTTCTCGTAACTGCCTGATTCTTAATATCTTCATTGTTCAATCTTGATGATAAAGGCCGACCCTGTTGTAATCCCACGGGGAATATTTGCCTGGGATGAAAGGAGCCGCCTTTATTCGAAGCCTTTTGCATGCCTCGAGCTCGCTTCCTTCGTCGCCTTTGATGAATTTCGAGGGCTGCCACCTTCTGACTGGGCCAAAGTGTCTCGCGACTCTACTTCGCGAGGAATTAATTGACTCTGACTAACATGCATCTTACGCTTGGACGGTATTGGAATTGTTGCGTGACTCTCTCTATCTCTCTCTTTCTCTTTCTGAGTATTCGTATACCTGTCCTTCTCTCTGTCTACTTGTCCGCTTGTCTGTCTGTCTCTTTTTCTATACATATATATAGAGAAAATATGAGTTTTATTTTATACGTAAAAATCAAAATAACTTTCTTGCCATATACAATATATATATATCTTTGGTAAATAATTGTTTATTCATCGTGTAAAATAAAGGATTATTGTATAAAGACACCTTGTAGTATCTCTGTATTTATGTACAATTGTAATTTTGATTTGTGATATATTTATAATTGGTTTGTTTTATTACAAGGTATATTGTACTTAGTTAATGTACTTTATGTACATAAGATATTAATTGTGGGTATATATATATATATATAACGCAACTATGAATTCGTCAGAAGGATGTCAAAAGGTCGTCGAGAAAAATGGAAAATACATTTTTCATAGAAGTTTATTCTTTGCAAAATAAAACGAAAATATGATTCGATATGAAATATACTCGTATATATTGTATATCGTATATCGTAGCTTTATATTTGTTTTATTACAGTCAACCATACGCCTTCTTCTAATATTCAGGCCAGCGCTTATTTTTTTTGTTAAAACTAGATTTATGCCACTTTACAACAACTGAAAAGAACCAAGATTACCAGTATCACCAAAACTATAGCACAACAATAAACTACGTATATAAAAATACCAAGTAACACTTAATAAAATACAATTCAAAGACAGCTAAAAGAACTGCACCTTCAGAATAACATACATATAACCCAAATTATCCAAACAATATTCGGAATATCAAAGAAACAATCAGAATAATCATTCAGAACAATCCAAAGAAAAATTCAGAATATCATATAACATGTAATAACTTGAGAATAATATCCAAGCAGAATAATATACATCTAAAAACCCACAAAGCGACGTTTAACTGAAATACAGTTTAAAGAAAAGGCTAAAAAAGCCAGATGTTGAGAATAATACATAAGGAAAAAAATGATAGAAAAAAAAAATCGACGTGGAACAAGGAGTAAAGTAATGTTCAAACACTTTCCACGACATTGTTGAATTTTTCCTCCGCCACCTCTTGACCGGTACAAATTAAATGTCGCGCCTTATCAGAAGTTGCACTCGGTTCGAGGAAGTTATGACCAGCTCGCCCCGGGGGTAATGAGCGAGGTGCGTTAATGAGAAATTCTCCTCTTCTTTTTCATCCACCCCCCCCTCTCTCTCTCTCTCGCTCCTTGCTCCGCGAAAAAGCGCGCAGTGGAAGTTGGAAAAAGCCAAGTGCAGCTCCTCTGGAAAAAATCCTGAATCAAAGGCGCGGCTTTCATTGAAAAGTCTTACTTATGAATGTCGAGAACGAATGCCGACTTATGCACGCTTTGCGCATAATGAAAGAGCATTAATCTCTGTGTGTGTGTGTGTGTTTTTTTTGTAGTGAATGTAAGTACGTACATTTTATTATATTTATAATGAAAAGTCGGGATGTGTAGGTGTCTATGCATTTTCCTCGGCCAATGTGAAATACTGCTTGTATATATTTTTATTTTATGTGTAAATACGATTATAAAGCCACGTGAATAAATATTTCTAATTTAGAAATTAGGATTGGTATGTTTGTTTGGTTCTTTGGGTAATGAAAGGGGGTCCTGTAGTATTAAACGTGCATTCATTGAAAAGCTTTACTTATGAATGTCGAGAACGAATGCCGACTTGTACACGCTCTGCGGATAATGAATTGGGTTTAATCCGTGCGTATGTTTCTTTTTCTTTTTTTTTTTTTTTTTTCATGAATGTAAGTACGTAGATTTTACTGTGTTTAGTAGAAAAGTAGGAATTTGTAGGTGTGTATGCATTTTTCTTAGCCAATTTGAAATTGCATATATATAATATATATATATATATATTTCCACAATACAAAATTGCATATATATATATATTATATATATTTTTTTTTTTTATGCTATTTGTATATAAATACGTTTACAAACTTACGTGAATAAATATTTCTAATTGAAAAATTACGATAGGCGTCTATGTACGTCTCATATGTAATGAAAAAGGTTTATATACATTATTAAACATGTATTCATTGAAAAGTCTTATAAATGTCGAGTTATATACACTTTGCGCGCAATGAAAGAGCATTAATATGTGTATATGCATTTTTCTTAGCCAATATAAAATACTATATATATATATATATATATATACACACATATATATTTTTAAAAAATTTTATTCTATTTATAAATACACACATTTACAAACCTACTTGAATAAATATTTGTATCGTAAAAATTACGATAGACGTGTATGCATGTTTCGTAGGTAGCAAAAAAGGCTTCCGTATAAATATACATATACATACATATATAAATAAATAAATACATACATATACATATATATACACATATACATACATTCATCGAAAAATATTACTTACGCCTTTTTTCTTAATAAAAAAAAATAAATACATTCAACATAAGTGAAACAAACATCTTAAAAATTCGATCAAATCTATATACATAAAAATATACATAAAAAAACCCAGCCATCTTTTGGACCAGAATTCGAAATTTGGCCAACTCTGAAACGACACGAGCGCGCCTTATCCTTCCGCCTAATTCCAAAGCTAATTCCTCCTCTCCTCTCCTCCTCTCATCCTTCTTCCACTCGCGACAAGTGCTTCATTAGCGCCCTAACACAGGGCTCCGCTCTTATTTGCGGTACAAATCCTGCGCGAACGTTTTTCAAGCTGAAACTTTGGGATTAAACTCCTGGAAGGACCGTTCCAGTTCCCCCCCCCTTCGATCCTCCCGCGAAGAGAAAGAGTTGCCTCATCGATTAATCCCAGAAAGGCTCTTCCAGTTCCAGCTCGAGTCTCTGCGAGTCGTTCGAGACCTGGTCCGATTCGATCGCGCTTTCAATTAAGGGCTTTTTTGCCCCCTGCAAAGGCGCCTGGAATTCGAGTGGAGGACACTGCTAAAGGAATTTCTTTTCGTTGCTATTATTATGGTTATTATTGTTTTGTTAACGAGGCAGAGAGTCCCTTGGTGTGTGTATATATATAGGGAGTTTTAGAGGATTGTGAGAAAAGAGGATGTAGAAAGAGTGTTGGAAAGATAAAAGGTGAATTGTGTCTGTTTCAATTAATCGTTATAAATATGAAAAATAATTAATAATGGTTGTTATATTGTATTGAGATTGAATAATTGTATTGTGTTATATGGAGATTTAGTTATTTGTGTTTTTTATATGATTTCTGGACGGTTTAATAGTGTCATTAATTATTGTTATTTTTAATATTATCATTAAAGTGATGACTTTGCATTAAGTATAAAGGAACAGGATATGCAAGGAATAAAATATAAACCGTTAATTCTAAGATCATAGAAATTCAACGAGAGATACATTAAATTAAGACGTTGTTCTTGAAGAAAGATGGCTGCATAATATTCCTGCAATAATAAACGAAATTGATAACAAGAAATAACTGGACATTATTACTGCATAGACAAATATTATTGCTAAATTAACCTTTCGCTCAAGAAGTGAAAGTGTCGAAATACTTCATTTAATTTCTCGACAGACCAATATTGTCTTTAAAACTCGCTTTTATATAAAGTACAATAAAATACAGTATAAAACGCGGCTAAAAACTAAACGGTTAATCATAAAATAAATAATAATAAATCGCTATAGTGTAATAATAATGATAAAAATAATGAAATACTCAACCAATAAATAATAAACTATAACTATAAAAATAATAAAAATAATGAATTACTCAACGGAATTAGCCGCGATAAATAAACATCAATACGACAAGTAGCTCCATCAATTAATCACTCGAACAACAAGTAGCTCCATTAATTAATCAATTAAACAACAAGCAGCTCCATTAAACATCCGCCATCCACGAGGATATTTCCAACGCTCCAAATTCCCACAAATTCTCCATCTCCATTTTCACGTTCAATTGCAGCATCCCAAATTTTCGATGCTCCAATTGATCTGAAATATAAGAGAGGCGGAATAAAAAAAAAAAAAGAAGGGGGAAATAAAGGGAAAATCGCCAGGCGACGATAAACGTCGATGTCCATCCAATTTATCGCGTCTTCCTCGAATGCTCGGCTCGTTACATCGATGGAGGAAAAGGCGTGGCGAGGAAAATGTCGATGATGATCGAGGAAAAGGGAGGACTTCGATAAAAAAAAAAAGAAAATAAAAAGAAAAGCTGAGGCTGGATCTTAACTATTATTAAGCTCCTCTGAATGGAAAAAGAGAAGATTTTTGTCTCGAGCCAGGATCGAGTGTTTATCGCTTAACTCGTATCGAAGGCTATTATCGATTAAACATTTGCCCCTTGAGAAGTTCCCGATTATCTCTCAGCGGGCGTAAATATACGCCCCTGGAATTGTTTGACTTTGTTCTTGGATAATACGCAAAGCTCGATCGTTTCTGGATCTGCAGAGATGCTTGTGTTCCAGGAAACTACTGTGCGCGGAAGCTTTCGATAATTCCTGGTGTTTCTGATTCTTTTTGCATACGCGATAAATGTTGCTCTGATAATAAGTGTCATAAAATGTTAATAGATATTTTCTGGAATACTGAAGGAAGTATTCGATGATCGTATCACATATTATTATTGCTCATTGCTTATTACATATTACTAGCATGAATACACTTAACTCTTTGAATTCGATTATTATCACATACTACAATAACGAATATCTAAATCTCTAAATTCGATGCATCGTGCAATGTTATAATCGACACGGATAAATAACTAAATATCCTTGCGCAAAAGAAAGAAATCTGTTAATTCTCAATTTTAATCGATCTTAATTATTTCTCGCCACGCATTGGTGGCTTAAAATTATCAAAGCCGAGGATGAAGATCGTTCAAGCCTCAGTTTGCAAATGAAGGAGGATTCGAGTCGAACAAACGCGCACCTACGAATTTCTGGGGGGAAAAATCCTCGATCCAAGAGCACACAGTACTTTCCGCCTTTTCCAACCGAGCGATCACGAATCGAGATTTCACCTCGACTCGAGGTATACGCCTGGTTGCGCGGATGAAGAATTAAGAGAGAGAGAGAGAGAGAGAGAGAGGGGGTCTAAAGAAGCTGAGTTATTGTAGCAGCAGCGCGTTGGACACTCGTTATACGCCAGGGAAACTCTTTGTCCTGAGAACGGTTCGCGGGACAATGCGGGAACACGGCCGTGAAAACAGAGCCAGTCTTTGTGTCCTGAGACAATAATGGAAAGCAACCGTGAAAATCTTGGCGGGAGAGGCTTACGAGATATTAGCGCGGTGTGGCTGGATGATCGGTTCAATGGCGACACGAGGAAACTTTAGACGGGGTCTAAGTAATGTGTCGATGAGGGAAGCGATGGCTGGATGTAGAGGTTTTTGGAATGAAATTCAGGTTTCTTGCGAATAGCATGCGTCCTTTTGCCAATGGAATTCAGGAGGTGATGGCTGGATGTAGAGGTTTTTGGAATGAAATTCAGGTTTCTTGAGAATAGCATGCGTCCTTTTGCCAATGGAATTCAGAAAATGATGGCTGGATGCAAAGGTGTTTGGAATGAAATTCAGGTTTCTTGCGAATAGCATGTGTCTTTTTGTCAATGGAATTCAGAAAATGATGGCTGGATGTAGAGGTGTTTGGAATGAAATTCAGGTTTCTTGCAAATGGCATGTGTCCTTTTGCTAATGGAATTCAGGAAGCGATGGCTGGATGCAAAGGTGTTTGGAATGAAATTCAGGTTTCTTGCAAATGGCATGCGTTCTTTTGCCAATGGAATTCAAGAGGCGATGGTTGGATGTAGAGGTTTTTGGAATGAAATTCAGGTTTCTTGCAAATGGCATGTGTTCTTTTGCCAATGGAATTCAAGAGGTGATGGCTGGATGTAAAGGTTTTTGGAATGAAATTCAGGAAGCAGCATTCGTCCTTTTGTCAATGGAATTCAGGAAGCAATGGCTGGATGTAGAGGTTTTTGGAATTAAATTCAGGTTTCTTGCGAATAGCATGCGTCCTTTTGCCAATGGAATTCAGGAAGCAATGGCTGGATGTAGAGGTTTTTGAAATGAAATTCAGGAAGTAGCATGCGTCCTTTTGCAAATGGAATTCAGGAAGTGATGACTGGATGTAGAGGTGTTTGGAATAAAATTCAGGAAGTAGCATGCGTCCTTTTGCCAATGGAATTCAGGAAGCAATGGTTGGATGTAGAGGTTTTTGGAATGAAATTCAGGAAGTAGCATGCGTCCTTTTGCCAATGGAATTCAAGAGGTGATGGTTGGATGTAGAGGTTTTTGGAATGAAATTCAGCAAGTAGCATGCGTCCTTTTGCCAATGGAATTCAGGAAGCGATGGCTGGATGTAGAGGTTTTTGGAATGAAATTCAAGTTTCTTGCGAATAGCATGCGTCCTTTTGCACATGGAACTCAGGCTTTGGCAAATGCAGGACTTTTACATAGACATTATATGTATATAGAAAATTAAGGCGGTTTTGAAACTCTTTTGCAAACGACATCCATCCTTTTACAAATGGAATTCACCCTTTTGCAAATTAAATTTATCCTTTTGCAAATGGAATTCGGCCACTTGCAAATGAAGGACTTTTGCACATACACTACAGTTGTTGTATGTAATGTTAATTACATAGTACAAGACAGAAGATTTGAATATGATTCATAGAATTATATAATTACATTTGAAGCTAAAGATATGTATAAAAAGTGTACGTAGATAATCGAGTAATATTATAACAATAATAATTCAAGGAGAACAGTTCATAGACCAGGTTATATGTATCATATTTAAAGAAACATCCAATAATTTTAATTATACAGTAAAAAATCAGAAATCTCATTAAAATTCCTGCGATTAAATAATTACATACGGAGATGCCTAGTATTTATATCCAACGTATAACAAATCCACGTTATCAATCCTCCATGGCTGCGTGTATTTTTAGTATCGACAGGTCTGAAATCATGCTATTCACGCTGCCCGGTTTTACATTAACACAATAAACGCTGGAGGTAACGACATAATGGAACCCATAATAGCGCGAAACCCTCATTTCTCCATCAATACGGATATCCCAGCCTGCGTCACAAAATTTGTGTCGGTAATTATGAAAATGGAGCGAGCCAAAAGACCGAAACAAATCGAATTACCTCGTATTTTGAGTTGTATCTCTTTAAATCGCGATAATACGTGGAAGCATTCTTCCACGAGGAAAATTACTTGAAAAGAGTTCATTATATCGAAAGTGTGCAACAGAATATTTCCACTCGCTGCCAAATATAGTTTTTTTTTTTTTTTATTGCGATTGCGCGTCGAATTATGATGAGAATATTTTGTCTGGAGGTTATTAATGTTATTTTTGAGGCTATTTGTCTCGATTACAGTCCATAAAACATTATTTTATTTTATATAACCATTTATGGTTATTTTAATTCACGATCTGTTTTAGTTTCAAGCGTATAACTTCATCTTTAATTCGTTATATTCCAAAATCAAGCGCAAACCTGAAAAATGCATTAATCAATTAATCTCCTACGATAAGCTAATTAGAGGAGAAATATGTTTATCGAGTTTGCAATTTTTATAGCGGTTCGTACAACATTTAGTTGCAACTAAAAGTTCCACTGCTTGGGTGGAAATAAATAAAAAAAAAACAGTTAAAGCGTATTTAAAAACAAGTTTCGCAACTTTCCCTCTTCTTATCTATTTTTATTAATTATTTTTATCAGTGCTTCTGAGTGTATCGTGTTCTATACTTGTACAATCCTCGCTGTGCGCCAAGAGGTCGCTTCTTCCTTTAATAAAATAACAACAATGGCAACAACAATAATAATATTCCAATGCGCACCCTTCTTTCCTCGCAAATCGAATTTCGTACGCAGCGTTTCACGAATTTTGCCGAACTTTGGCGGACTTGGACGAATCCCGACGAAGTTTAACGAAGCTCGACGAAGTTTCCAATTCGAAGCGCCATTCGCGGCGCAGCATAATGGCATTCGCGCCGAAAGCCGCAAATGGAATTTCCTGCCTGTCCAGCGGCTGTCCTCGATTATTTTACGCCCCCCTCCGCCCTCCCCTTTTTTCGCTGGCCAAAATTTTCAGGCCCGCAATTTGCAGCCGCGTCGTTTCGCGGCAAATCGCCGCGAGAATCGAGCCTTTGAAGTGTCGCCCTTTGATCTGGTTATCAAAGCGCTCGATTCCTTTTAATTGGCGGAAATTTTGCGAATTACCGAATCGAGGATTCGTGGAATGACTTTTTGTGAAGCTCTCCTCGAGATTTCAACCTTAAGGATTTTCTTATATACGATTTTCGTAAGGTGGCGAGTTTCATAAGGATTTGTTGGTGATCGAGTTTTTGAAATAATTGATAGGCTGCTGAATATTTCTGGAAATTTGAGGCACGATCGTCATCGACATTTTCTGCTTTTGCATAATTTTCCTATTCGTTTGAAGATTTTGTAGATATAGATTTCCTTTTTTTGGGAGGTGATAAGATCAAAGTCACTTTGAGAATTGTTTTCAAAAGATTCGACGTGGAAGTTTAGCAGATTTTCTTTATTCCTTTTGTGAACTCGATGTATTAAAAGTCGATAATATATCAATATATAATAAAAGTGATTGATATATCACTGGCTCTATTGTCGATGTCAAATGATGATGAAAATTGTCATTGATTGATGAAAAAGGAAATAAATCCAAGCTAGAATTTCCCTTTTCAACTAAGCTCATACGATTAAAGGGAAAAAAAAAGGAACTCGTTATTCGCAAAATATTTGCGCTGCGGATTTGCAGTCGTATAAAATGAAGCTCGAAAGAAACGGGGGGGCTCGGTTGGAAAACATTGATTTTTGCGCCAAAGCGATTTTCATCGATACGTAGGAACGTTATTCGAAAAACACATGGGTTAATAAAAGTGAAACAGTGAGCCAGACAAATATAAACGCCGGGGAAGTTTTATCGGTTCCAAAGGTTTCATTAGTTCTGTCTCTCTGGTTACGCAGTTTCGGTTTGTTCCCAATAAAAAGGAATATATATATTTTTTATTTTATTTATTTATATATATATATATATATATATATATAGTTTATATAGTATATATAGCTTATTTTGAAGTTTTGAGTTTATATATATTATATACAGTTTATTTTGAAAGCGACCTAAATCCATTTATTGTATATTCAAATCGAGATATTTAAGAGTTTGCCTTTCGATGAGTTTAAAAATATACGTATAGGATAAATTATTAAAAGAGGTATGGTAATAATTTAAAAGAGGTCAATTTACAATTTTTATTAATATAATAGAGATTATTAAGTGGATAATACGTATTTTCTTCCGACAAATTCTTATTAATTCAATTATTATTTGAAATTAATTCTTATTAATATAATAGAGATTATTAAGTGGATAATACGTGTTTTCTTCCAACAAATTTTTATTAATTCAATTATCATTTGAAATTAATTCTTATTAATATAATAGAGATTATTAAGTGGATAATACGTGTTTTCTTCCGACAAATTCTTATTAATTTAATTATCATTTGAAATTAATTCTTATTAATATAATAGGGATTATTAAGTGGATAATACGTGTTTTCTTCCAACAAATTCTTATTAATTCAATTATCATTTGAAATTAATTCTTTTTAATATAATAGAGATTATTAAGTGGATAATACGTGTTTTCTTCCGACAAATTCTTATTAATTCAATTATCATTTGAAATTAATTCTTATTAATATAACAGGGATTATTAAGTGGATAATACGTGCTTTCTTCCGACAAATGGAGTCGGGCCGCTTTAAAAATAGACTACTAGATTTGTTAGAGGTTTTGAAGGAGCACGAATCCATTGAGACATCGTTTAAAATGCTTCGAATTGAAGATAGATTTAGGCCACTTTCAAAATAAACGACGCATATATTATATTCAAAAGGAACATCAAATAATATTAATTATATAATAAGAAATCAAAAAATTGTATTATAATTCAGAGACTTATATATCCTTATAACTCCTCGTATTTCTCTGCTCTAATTCGTCTTATATTTTTACAAAGTATTGTCAATACAATATTCCAAAATTCAGGTGTCTAAAATTAGTATGAAATACTCAAATACTCTGAATATATTTAATTGCAAAATATTATTTACAACTAACATAATGTTGCACACATTACTACGATTAGTGAAAAATAATTTAGAAATGGACTTAGGCTATTTTCCAAATAAACGACTCATATATCATATATTGTATTCGCGCAACAGACACGCTGCTCCTCTCTCTCCTCTCTCTCTCTCTCTCCTCTCTCACACAGTAATAACCGCGAAACTGCGGCTTCCAGTTTAACCGCGCGCTCGTTTCGTTTTCGTCGATTAAAAATTGTTTAATGGCATTTCTCCTCATTCCCTTTTTATCGGGAAATTTTTATGCTCCTTTTTTGAAATTGCGCGAGATGTTTTTCCTCCTGGTTCTCCACCTTTATTTATTATTCATTTATTATTTCACTTATCCCGGTGTGGTCACTTTCGAGGAAGAAGCTCGTCGCTTCGTTTTTGGCCAAATTGTCCCAAAACGCGCGGAAGAATTGTTACACAACAATATTTTTTATTGGAACCGTAACCGTAAATTTCAGTTTTTGCAGGATTTAATATTTGTTCAACTGGGATACATAAAAATTGGGATACGATTTTTAACGATCGTTAAATGTCTGTGTTTAATTTTTGCGTTATTTGCAAACTCAGGATAATACTTTTCGCATAACTTAATCCATCAAAAGTATATATATATGTGCGCACAGTACTTATATCAATAAATATCTAGACATTTACACTGTACACTATTATACAATTACATATTCTGCGTTACATTATTTTTACATTAGTTTATATTTACACTTACATTTTAAGTGAAAGAATTAAAAAACTACAAATTTTACAATTACGTTTAATGGAAAACTTGAATTTTAATGACAAAAACACACCATTAAATATATTCATATCAGTATTTATACTATATATTCATACCACACGCTATTATAAAATTAAAATATATTAAAAATTAGCTAAAATAATAACTAAATATATTAAAAATAAACTATTAAATATACTTATAGGATATAAGGACTCCTGATCCTTTAATATATTAAATATACTAATCGCATTTAAGAATTCTCAACTTAGTCGTTATATACAAGCAAACGAAATATCCAAAACAAACGATATTCCCAACAATTCTGTATTTCCAGGCACACAAGTGGAAATACTCCAGCCATAGCTTTTCGAACTTCAACTTCTTCGAAGCTTCGCAACCGACGATGCATTCGCCCTCCCTGCTCCTCCTTCCAACCCTTTGTTCCCCTTCAGACACGAAATTGTCCTTCGTGCATGCAATCTAGGCGCGCATCGCCAACAATGCCGGTGTTGCGGGCCAGAAACAAACAAAGTCCTTGCACAGGAGCATCGCGAAGGGAGCGTCGAAGGTTAAATTTGGTTTTGCAAATTGTTATCCATAATTGAGCGAATAATCTGGCAAAAGTGTCGATGCTTGGCGCGGCTTGAAAAGTGCTGGTGGTTTAAGCTGAAGAGTCGTTTTGTATTTTGTGCTTAATCGAAGTGTAACAGTGTGGTTGATAGAGTTTTATGATTTATTGAGCGAATATTCGATAACTATATTGATGGAGTTTATAGGTTTGATGAAATGTTTAAATAGAAGGTTACGTGGGGAAGTTTTTCTGTTTTTTTTTTTTTTGTAGGAGTAACGTGAAACGAGTCAGTGTTGCAAATTGGGAAAATGGTGATAGGTTTATTTAATATTGAGCGTGGTTTGAAAAGTGCTGGTTGTTAAAGTGGTAGAGTTGTTTTTTTTTATTTTTGTATTTAATTGAAATGTAGGAGAGGAATTAATAGAATTTTAGAAAACACTTTCGAGACTATTTGACGCTTCGTAGAATTGTATAATATACTCAGAAACACTGTACTGAAAAACGTCGAGTGCTAATAAAAATAAAAACAACAATAATAATAATTATAATAACAGCATCCACTTTTCCTCTTATGCAAAGATGAAAATTCATATATAAGATAACTCTTGTAACAAATATAGTACAAATATAATTAAATAAAAGGAAAAACAAATATGACAAAATCCTTTTAAATAAGTTATTCATTAGGATATTATAATAATTTGCCCAGGATAAAAGAATTATCAACAATCGAAGCACAGTTCCTAGGATATTGGACTAAATAAAATCAAAACAAATATAACAACAATAATTTATTCAAATAAATTATCCATTGGAATATCGACATAACAAAAATCATTTATAATCATCAATTCGACAATGATCAAAATAATTCAGAATAAATAACGATCCACAATCGAAGCACAATTCCTAGGATCCTCGATTAAATAAAATTAAAGCAAAAATAATTTATTCTAATAAATTATCCATCCGAATATCGAGATAACAAAAATCATTTATAATGACCAATTCGACAATAATCAAAATAACTCAGAATAAATAACGATCCACAACCCAAGCACAATTCCTAGGATCTTCAATTAAATAAAATTAAAACAAATATAACAACAATAATTCATTCAAATAAATTATCCACTGGAATATCGAGATAAAAAAAATCATTTATAATCACCAATTCGACAATGATCAAAATAATTCAGAATAAATAACGATCCACAATCGAAGCACAATTCCTAGGATCCTCGATTAAACAAAATTAAAACAAATATAACAACAATAATTCATTCAAATAAATTATCCATTAGAATATCGAGATAAAAAAAATCATTTATAATCACCAATTCGACAATGATCAAAATAATTCAGAATAAGTAATGATCCACAATCGAAGCACAATTCCTAGGATCTTCAATTAAACAAAATTAAAACAAATATAACAACAATAATTCATTCAAATAAATTATCCATTGGAATATCGAGACAATAAGAATCATTTATAATGACCAATTCGACAATGATCAAAATAATTCAGAATAAATAACGATCCACAACTCAAGCACAATTCCTAGGATCTTCGATTAAATAAATTTCAAACAAAAATAATTCATTCTAATAAATTATCCATTGGAATATCGAGACAATAAGAATCATTTATAATGACCAATTCGACAATGATCAAAATAATTCAGAATAAATAACGATCCACAACTCGAGCACAATTCCTAGGATCCTCGAGAGCAGAGAATACTTTTCTGGGCGCCGATTCTCGGGAAATTCGCCACCGGCCCCGGGCAACAACGAGGGAAAAACGTTTTCCTCTTTCCAGCAGCCCTTCTTTGGCCGGCGCGGGACTCAATTACCTTTAATTAACCGCGCGACACGTCCTCCGTAAATGCAGGCGCGCGCGGCTCGAGGCCCTCGAGTATGTAAATACGGGCCTCCGCAGTCGGCCACGGGCGTAATTTACGTCTGTCCCCCGTGACAAAGGGGTAAAATCAATGGAGCGCCCTCCCCAACCCCCTGCCGCCCCCTTCTTCAACCTGGAATTAGCATTTTCGCCGGGGAATGCATCCAAGAAACGTCGCCCGTAAGATTTAGGAGTCGAGCCTCTGCCTTTGGCCACTGCAGGGGTTCTCATGGGGTGTTGGATAGAGTTTTGGTTGGTTCAGGACTCGTTTTTGGGTTTTCTTGAAGCTCTTTTGTTGTTTATAAGATTTAGGAGTTGAGTTTCTGTCTTTGGATAGTGTAGTGGTTCTCATGGGGTGTTGGACGGAGGTTTGGTTAGTTTAGGACATGTTTTTGGGTTTTCTTGAAGCTACTTTGTTGTTCATAAGATTTAGGAGTTGAGTTTCTGTCTTTGGCCACTGCAGGGGTTCTCATGGGGTGTTGGATAGAGTTTTGGTTGGTTCAGGACTCGTTTTTGGGTTTTCTTGAAGCTCTTTTGTTGTTTATAAGATTTAGGAGTTGAGTTTCTGTCTTTGGATAGTGTAGTGGTTCTCATGGGGTGCTGGATAGAGTTTTGGTTGGTTCAGGAATTGTTTTTGGGTTTTCTTGAAGCTCTTTTGTTGTTTATAAGATTTAGGAGTTGAGTTTCTGTCTTTGGCCACTGCAGGGGTTCTCATGGGGTGTTGGACGGAGGTTTCGTTGGTTCAGGACTCGTTTTTGGGTTTTCTTGAAGCTACTTTGTTGTTTATAAGATTTAAGAGAAGAGTTTCTGCCTGTAGTGTAGTGGTTCTCATGGGGTGCTGGATAGAGTTTTGGTTGGTTCAGGACTCGTTTTTGGGTTTTCTTGAAGGTCTTTTGTTGTTTATAAGATTTAGGAATTGAGTTTCTGCCTTTGGCCACTGTAGTGGTTCTCATGGGGTGTTGAACACAGTTTTGGTTACTTCAGGACTCGTTTTTGGGTTTTCTAGAAGTCGCTTCGATGTTCATAAGATTTAGGAGTTGAGTTTCTGTCTTTGGCCACTGTAGTGGTTCTCATGGGACGTTGGATAGAGTTTTGGTTGGTTCAGAACTTGTTTTTGGAGTTTTGTGGAGTTTTAAGAATCGAGTGGAATTGAGAATTTTTACACGGTGTATATTTAAAGTTTTTTAAATTTTGCAAGTTTACGATTTAAGATTGGTTTCTCGATTCGAGAGCGAAGAAATTCCAGCTGTTAAAATCCAGTTATTAACCCAAAAAGCTGTTAAATAACCAAAGTGAATTTCCATTTAAAATCGATTCCTCGATTCGAAAACAAATAAATCCTCGCTGCTACTAAATCACTAATAAAATCCAAATATTAACCCAAAAAGCTCCTAATCAAAGCAACAATCAAACTGAATTTCCATTTAAAATCGATTCCTTAATTCGAAAACAAATAAATCCTCGCTGCTACCAAGTCACTAATAAAATCCAATTATTAACCCAAAAAGCTGCCAATCAAAGCAACAATCAAACAGAATTTCCATTTAAAATCGATTTTCTTATAATATATTCGAGAAGATTAATCTTATGACCTTAACCTTATAATTAACCTTAACCTTATAATCTCGATTCGAGAGCAAATAAGTCCACGGTGTTAAAACGCGGTTAAAGTCCGGTTAAGTTCAAGGGGTTAAAAACGCGATGGAAGTCGATCCACGAGGAAGATTCCGGCTTCTTCGCATCAGGCGCCGTATTGTCGGCGGTAATACGTTCCTGGAAAAATCTGTATGCCGCGTACGATCCCCGGGGACTCTCGTGTTATTCCACAGGAGGCCAGGATTGGGCGGCGCTAAGGTCGTTCCCCGCGATCTCTGAACGATTTCCAATACGAAGGAAGATTTTCAATTTTAATACCGAGGAAAATAGGGCGGAGAAAGGGGCCCCGATGAAAATTCAGATTTAGCACATTTTTCTTCCCCGCCTTCGTCCCTTGATGCTCTTCACTTCGCCTCTTTGGGACTGATTTGTGAATCTGAGCAATGAGTAAACGTGGAATTAATCTGAGCAGAGAGAAATTAATGTGAGTAAAAGTGGGTTTTGTAATTTGTGAATCTGCGCAATGAGTAAACGTGGAATTAATCTGAGCAGAGAGAGATTAATGTGAGTAAAAGTGGGTTTTGTAATTTGTAAATCTAAGGATTGGATAAACGTGGAATTAATCTGAGCAGAGAGAGATTAATGTGAGTAAAAGTGGGTTTTGTAATTTGTAAATTGAGGATTGGATAAACGTGGAATTAATATGAGCAGAGAGAGATTAATGTGAGTAAAAGTGGGTTTTGTAATTTGTGAATCTGCGCAATGAGTAAACGTGGAATTAATCTGAGCAGAGAGAGATTAATGTGAGTAAAAGTGGGTTTTGTAATTTGTGAATCTGAGGATTGGATAAACGTGGAATTAATCTGAGCAGGGAGAGATTGATGTGAGTAAAAGTGGGTTTTGTAATTTGTGAATCTGCGCAATAAGTAAACGTGGAATTAATATGAGCAGAGAGGAATAAATATGAGTAAAAGTAGGTTTTGTAATTTGTTGCATTGTATATTTTTGATTTCATTTTCTACTGTGTAGGTTTTGCAATTTATTGTATTATATATTTGTGACTTCATTTTGTATCCTATAGGCTTTCTAATTTATTGCATCATAATATATTTGTGATTTTATTTTCTACTGTATAGATTTTGTAATTTGTTATATTATGATGATATATCTGGGTATCTATTACAAGCGTTCGAATAAAAGGAAGTATTTCATAAACCATCGAGTTTTCAGCGACTCTTGTTATACACTATAATCGCAGAATGGCTTCAGGAACGTATTTATGTAAACGAAAATGGGTGGTTCCATTTAAAAAAAAAGAGTGCAACTGCATTTTGCAGATGCACTAACGCACTTTTCGAACAATGCTTACTTTTCCTGTACGATCTTTTTTTAACTTTGCTTAAAAAAGAGTTAGGCCCAGTTTCTAGAATAACCCTCTATATCGTCACGAATGCCATCCACTCTGGATATAATTTTATCACGATCGAATTTTGAGAAATCAAGCGTCTCTATATTAAAGATATTTTCTATACAAATTGATTAATTCACTTTTATTATACATCGTTTTATCATGTCACATATCCTCATCGCGCACAGGAATACAATTACATCGCCACCAAGTATCCAAAGATCTCACCTCTTTATTCAACAACCATCATTCACATTCCATTAACACTATTAAAAAATCCATTAACACTAAATAAAATTAACACGTCTAAAAAATCGTAGCGCTTTATAACGATATATATTCCTCGAGATCTTCCATGATTCTCGCGCATTATCAGATCATCATTTCGATTCCCCAAAATTTCCTTCCAATCTCCCCTTTCTTCGAACCCAGAAGGTACTTCCAGTGTTAATCCACTCTCATAACCTTCCGCCATTCCACACATCCTCGCCACTGTCGCGCACAGCGAATATCATTTTATCAGCGCCGAATTTCCAAGGATCACGCGCAGGTACGCGGACCCACGAGAGAATTTATTCCGGCGATATCGAGAAAGCATTACGAGCCTAGTGAGAGCGAGAGAGACGGAAATAGAGGGTTAGGAGGGGAGTGAGAGAGACGGAGGTACATGAGATATGCGAAGGAAGAGGCAGAAGGCCCTGAGGACGGAGGAAAACAGGGCGGTATACAAATAAGCCATAGGCGTAGAGGGAGGCTTTCCCAGGCTTGCGTGAATAAAACAGCAGGCCTCATCCCCCTCGAATAATCACTCTTGCCCTCACTAATTCATCCCCATCGGTTCAGAGGGATTTATTCGGGAGATATATGCGCGGCCCTCCATGCCTTCTATTCGTGGAAAGGAAAATGGCTTGGATGATGTACGACTGCTCGTGACGATGATCTGGAAATACGTTTTATTTTGATAGTCTCTTTTGAGATTGATGTAAGTTTGTTTATAAATAAAAAATTGGGATATAGCGTAGTTCGTGGTTAATTTAGCGTAGGCTTTTTGTTTATTAGTGTAAGTAGTTGGTATTTGTAATTTATGTTTAATTTAGTGTAGTGAGTAAGTATGTAAGTTTGTTTATAAAGATATGTTAGATATGTACGACTGCTCGTGACGATGATCTGGAAATACGTTTTATTTTGATAGTCTCTTTTGAGATTGATGTAAGTTTGTTTATAAAAAAAAAATTGGGATATAGCGTAGTTCGCGGTTAATTTAGCGTAGGCTTTTTGTTTATTAGTGTAAGTAGTTGGTATTTGTAATTTATGTTTAATTTAGTGTAGTGAGTAAGTACGTAAGTTTGTTTATAAAGATATGTTAGATATGGTGTAGTTTGTGTTTAATTTAGTGTAGGCTTTTTGTTTATTAATATAAGTACTTGGTATTTGTAATTTATGTTTAATTTAGTGTAGTTAGTAAGTACGTAAGTTTGTTTATAAAGATATGTTAGATATGGTGTAGTTTGTGTTTAATTTAGTGTAGGCTTTTTGTTTATTAATATAAGTACTTGGTATTTGTAATTTATGTTTAATTTAGTGTAGTTAGTAAGTATGTAAGTTTGTTTATAAAGATATGTTAGATATGGCGTAGTTTGTGTTTAATTTAGTGTAGGCTTTTTGTTTATTAATATAAGTACTTGGTATTTGTAATTTATGTTTAATTTAGTATAGGCTTTTTGTTTATTCATATAAGTATTTGATATTTGATTTCTTAAAGGATGATGATGCTTTGTTTGATTTAAAATTGGTGGATGAAGGAAAGGTTTATTTCAAGAGGCACGTGAGTTTGTTTATAAAGAAGCATGGTATATCGCGTAATTTATGCTTAATTTAGTGTACATTGTTTATTTATTAATATAAGTAATTAGCATTTGATGTCTTAAATAATTCCAATGCTTTGTTCGATTGAAAATTGGTCGATAAAAGAAATTCCATACAGTCTTGAACTCTTAATTTATTTAAATAAAAAAACGTTTTATTCGCAAGAAGAGCCATATCGTTTTTTTCAACACATATTTATTATATAACAAATATTATTTAACCAATTTTTTTTCTCAATTACAAGGTAAATAATACTTACAAGGTATCTTACATGTCATAATATACCTGCTTGCTTTCCTTTTTTCTCAGCTATTTAACTATTTTATAATAAAGCTACTTGTAATCAACTATTTTGTACTACAGCTTTCTAAACAATTCCTGTAATAAATAATCGTTCAAATAAACGATAGAGCTCTTCTTTCGAATAAAACGTTCTTCTCATTGATCAACTACAAAAGCGATTATTCCACTTCTATCTTTATCCACTTCTCTCTTTATTCTACCAACAAATCCTCGAGACTATCTACTAGAGCGCTCGCTATACAATAGCACCTGTTTTTCCACATTCGACTTACTTCCACGCTTTGTCTCTCCCTCTCTCTCTCTCTCTCTCTCTCTCTCTCTCTCTCTCTCTCTCTCTCTAATTCACATTTTCATGCAAGAAAGTCTCGACACCAGGCTGATCGTCGCGCATTCATAAACGAGCAGCGCCTCCTCAAGTTGAGCCATAAATAACGACGTGCAGGATCCATTGCAGTGGCCTTTTTATTTCCATCCAAGCAACTCGCGCGATAATGAGCGAGCTGGTCGTGCTTCTTTAAGCCTGTCAAACTTAATTACACGAATTCCAGCGCCCCCTCGAGTTAAAGGGAGGGACGAGAGCGTATGTTGATTTATGCAACGATAATGTACACTCCCGATCCGATGTACACTCCATCTCCGCTCGCGCATTCTCAATGATAATTAACAAATCATATGAGAACGGAGCTCTTCCTCGTGCCTCTTTAGACACGCGAAACTTAATTATACGAATACCGCGGTACGATCGCCCTGTATTTTCCCTTTATGCAGGTATTTCCGCGTAAAAGCCGCGCCTCCTCGGTGCGGCCGCGGAACGACAGCCGGGAAGGCGGATTGGAAAGCCGATTAAACAAAAAGCGGTTAAATTGGTGCGCAGGGAGGAATAATTGGAGCGGCCGGCAGCGATCTCTCTTTCAGGGACTTAGCGATAAAGCCGCCCCTCGGTTCTCGTTTCGCGCAGATGCCATTACCGATCCCATCCTGGAACGGATTGCTCTGCCTGGAAAAAGAATTGCCGGAGGGAACAGCGTGTGTGTGTGTGCGTGTGTGAAAATATGGTTGTTTGTATGTATGTATTATGCATGTATACTTATGTGATTAAATATATACATATACATATACATGTACTTATACATATACATATACATATACATATACATATACATACATGCACGCATGCGCTTATGTGCGGATATATGTGTGTATACGTGTGTATATGCGTATATCACATAAATGTATATATATATAGTGTATGTATATGTATAGTATATATATATATATATAGTATATATATATAAACATAGGAGTTCGCGCATGCGCATCTATAAACAGATGCATAGATGCGCGCGCATTAGTATACCCTTGAACGTGTTCAAGGAGTTCGCGCATGCGCATCTATAAACAGATGCATAGATGCGCGCGCATGCGTGCGCACGTGTCCATATGCAGATGCATAGATGCGCGCGCATGCGTGCGCACGTGTCCATATGCAGATGCATAGATGAGCGCGCATGCGTGCGCACGTGCTCATATGCAGATGCATAGATGCGCGCGCATGTGTGCATGCATATCTACTTGGCAAGTACATAGATGCGCGCGCATGCGTGCGTGCTTGTCTATATACAGAGACATATATGCGCGCGCATGCGTGTGTATATATATATATATATACATATATAAATACACGTTCAGGATTTCTTCCGTTTTACGCCACCTCGAATGCAGAAAACCGCAGCTGTGCGCGATAAAAATCCACGAGAGGCGCGGTCACGTTCCACGGATATTGGAGCCAGCATTGTTCTTGAGGTTCTCGTTTATGTTGCCAGACGTTGGCAGTTTTAAGATCGTTGGAATACGTTTAATTCACGGATATTGGAGTCTGATACCAGGTCACCATTGTTGTTAAGTTCCTCGTTTATTTTGTTGGACATTGGCAGATTTAATGTCATTGGAATAACTTTAATGTCTGGATATTCCTCATTATTTTAATGTAATAATAATATATATTAAAGCAATGTAGACTAACAAATTTATCGTACGAATTATACTGATATGTTACGATTAATCGTGATTGTGCATTATTATTATTGTGATATTATTATAATATACCATTTTCATTATTAATATCGCTTCACGAAGGGTTGAAATTTTGGGTGCTACATTAGTTACACTGTGCGTCTGAATATCCGCGGTAGTCGCTGTACATCCTTTCAAACGAGAATCTTCTTACTCGAGCGAATTTCTTTCGCGAATTTTCCCGTAAATTCTGGAAGTTTTCTTTTCGTCTAAGAAAAGAAAAAAAAAATCCGTTAGCCAAGCAGCTTTTTATTCTCTCTCCTGGGAAATACTCGAGATGAGGTAAGCGTTTTTAAATTCTCCTCGCAAAGGACCCGATTGACGGGGCATATCTGATGGAAAAAAAGAAAGGCGTCGACACAGAGCTCGTAATTCTGCGCGGGACAGCTATTCGTGCAAAATTTTGGCCCATACTAAAAGTTTATGTCACGACTTCCCAGAATTGGCTTATAGGATTTTTCTCTTTTTTTATTTTGGCCAGAGTAAAATACGACCCTATAGTTTGTCCGTATATTATGAGAAAAAATAATATAAAGACGAGTAAAATATAATACTTAGTGTATAATACAAAGAATGTTCTCAAAAATAGCTTTCGTCCTTTTTTAATAATTTTTGTCCCTTTATTTTAACAGCAAAGCCGCTATCAATTTTCTCGAAGTGTCTGAATATATTAAATGGAAATAGTCGTAAAACAATGCAGAACAAAGAAGAAATGTGAACAGGTTAATTTTATTTAATTTATACAATTAATTTGATTCGTTTAATACAGTAATAGAAATTTAAAAAAAAAGAAATACATTGCTACATGCTTCGTGAATTTTTGTAAGAATTTACAGGCAGATTATTGCGAGCGATTAAACGCAACAATGAAAAGCTCGCTTCAGCTTCGAGCTTAAAAATATTTCATAATCCGCATGGCGTATTTGGTGCTTAATAATTTGGCATTTTAATTTATATATTCGAAGGTGTCCAGCTTCCACATAACGCACTTCCTCGCTATTGACATTCAATTTTAATTTCAATTTCCATCCATCCACGTTTATTCACTCTTTTCCGATGTTATTAATGTTTAAGCTTAATTTTAATTATAATCTCGATTCGTTCACTCTCATCCCGCGCGTATTTCCTTACATTAATCAGCAATAGGGGGGAAATACGTGGATTTCGATCGAGTCGGCAATTTAATTTCCAGACAAAATCCAGCGCATCGAGACCGCGAGTTCCCTCTGTGAAATTCCAATTTCGAAGATTTCCCACGAGCTGCCTTCGAAAAGAAGCGTCGAGGCTTTTTTCGTCCCGCTTTATCCAATATCTCTCGTCTTTCTCCCTTTTTTTTTATTATCGATATGATCATTATCGATGTCATCGTCATCATCGTTATCAGTATTATCGTTACTGCTATTTTATTAATAATGTTGGAAGATGATATACAGACAGAATTAATGCGGTTTTATTATAATGGATATATAATTCTGGGACGCATCGCTTAGAATTTTACAGTTTAGAATTTCGAGAAT
Source organism: Ampulex compressa (assembly GCA_038496175.1). NCBI lineage: Eukaryota > Metazoa > Arthropoda > Insecta > Hymenoptera > Ampulicidae > Ampulex > Ampulex compressa. Next base: position 28,327 of record JBCFXI010001883.1, read on the forward strand.
GCTGGAGTGGAGTGTTGATAAGTTTAGACATTGTGAATATAATTGAGAAAAAATTATGATCCTCTTTTCGTTTTATATAAGGAATACTTAATGTTATATATAATATTATGTTATAAATATAATTATACAAGGAATGTTATAAGGAATAATATGCAGGTTCATATTTATGATCTAATACACGAGCTAATTCTCTAGATCATATCGATCTAGGTTAAGTTCCATGAATAAGCTTTAATAAATTCTAACCAAACAATTAACAAATAATCATTATCCTTTTTTTCTTTTATATAAAGAATAATACACAAATTATTCCTCTTTATTATATATAATCGCACAAGAAGAGGATCGTAAACACTTATAATAATTACACAATTATTATTATACCAGCTAAGTTCCTAGATCTCATCCGCTCTAGCTTAAATTCCATGAAGAAGCTCTAGTAATTTCTAACTAAATAATCACCAAATAATTATTATCCTTTTTTGGATAACTATATACAAATTATTCTTATTCATTATACACGATTTCACAAAAAGAGGATCGTGAACACGTCTCGATTATTACTATACCATCTAATTCCCTAGATCTCATCGATGTAGTCTAACTCCTATGATTTCTGTAGACTAACCCCAGTGATTTCAAACCCAGGCGAAGTAACACTTTCAACATCCACCTCATTTTACCTCGCAAAGCGATTTTTTCCCCCGTCCGGCCATGAATGTCGACCTCGAGTCCGCGAATAACAAAACTTTGGGGGCCGAAGCGGTATTTCACTTTATCTAATCGGCGCTCGTTCGTTATTCCAGCGCCGATCGAAACGCCGGGTACGAAGTGAAAGCTAATGGCCCTCGTTATCTTCTGATATATGGCTTGTAATACGCGCTGGCAACCCCAAAATTGTACTGATTAAACCACTGGGAATAGATCCTGAGCAATGTCGTCCGTTATCTTGCTCTCCGAATTTTAGCGCAAGATTATAGAAAGTCACCAATAATTTTTAGAGTATCTTGGAGTAAGATGTTACGATGCAGGATAAAAGCAACAGTAGATGACACTTTCTCCAAAAGTAAAAAGTGAATAAATGAGGAAAGCACGAGGGGGGATACATCGAAGCTTATTGGTCCGTATAGTGTCGCTCTCGAGCTGCTCAATCGCGAAATAGCGCGCATGGCCCGCCATTGAGAAGCGTCACGGCAGTGGTGCCTTTGCCTTAATACTTATGGCGAGGAATTTTCAGATGGCTATCGAGCGATCGAGGATTTGGAAAAAAGAATACGAGGGAAATCCAGGAGTTTGTATCGATCGTGAGAAAATGATGGATAACTCGTACGAGGAAGATCATCCGACGAATGGATTAAGGCGGATGCACTGGTGGTTGAGACTGTACCGGTGCTCGACTCATAACATTGTTAGAATTAATTAGTGTATACTAATTTAATGCCAATTCCAATGCGAATATAATCAGTTAACTTGCAGCTCGGTAATCGTAGTGTAACTCGATTAAAACTAATTTCTATAACTCGAACATCAGTACTAATTCGATACTAATTCAGTATATTATCCAATTAGTGATGATTAGATAATATAGTGAATTAGTATCGAATTAGTACTAATGTTTGATTTATGGAAATTAATTTCAATGATATTATATTTTATATTCAAGGATAATTGGATAATATACTAAATTATCCTTGAATATACAATATAATATCATTGAAATTAATTTCCATAAATCGAACATTAGTACTAATTCGATATTAATTCACTATATTATCTAATCATCCTTAAATATACAGTAAAATACACTCCAAATTCATTTTCACGAGTTTGGTACTAATTCGTGACCAATTCAAACTAATTGTACTAATTCAAAATTTATTTATCACCTAATGATGCATGCATACACAGTATAATACAATATTAATTAATTGGCACTGAGGAAACGATTAGTACTAATTCAAAACCAATGGTACTAATTCAAAATTTATTTAGTCCGTCCTCTAATGATGCATGCATGCACAGTATAATACAATATTAATTAATTGGCACCGAGAAAACGATTAATACTAATTCAAAACCAATGGTACTAATTCATAATTTATTTAGCCCATCGTCTAATGATGCATGCATACGCAGTATAAGACAATCATAATTAATTGGCACCGAGAAAACGATTAGTACTAATTCAAAACCAATGCTACTAATTCAAAATTTATTTAGTCCGTCCTCTAATGATGCATGCATGCACAGTATAATACAATATTAATTAATTGGCACCGAGAAAACGATTAGTACTAATTCAAAACCAATGCTACTAATTCAAAATTTATTTAGTCCATCGTCTAATGATGCATGCATACGCAGTATAAGACAATCATAATTAATTGGCACCGAGAAAACGATTAATACTAATTCAAAACCAATGGTACTAATTCATAATTTATTTAGTCCATCCTCTAATGATGCATGCATGCACAGTATAATACAATATTAATTAATTGGCACCGAGAAAACGATTAATACTAATTCAAAACCAATGGTACTAATTCATAATTTATTTAGTCCATCCTCTAATAATGCATGCATACGCAGTATAAGACAATCATAATTAATTGGCACCGAGAAAACGATTAGTACTAATTCAAAATCAATGCGATCCATTATCCAAGGACAATTGCACGCGCAGTGTAATGCAGTTATACTTAACCCGCACTCCTCCCAGTGCCAGTGCTAATTCAAAACCAATAGGTCCCTTATCTTCTGATACACGAAACATGGTATTAGATAATGCAACACAGGCGGTCGCATATCAGTCTGTTATCACGATTGCGCCATCGATTCGACGAAAACATGGTGGAAGCGCGCTTAAAATGGCTAATAAGCTTTGTAACTCATTAGCATCAACAAGAACAACAACATCAAGTAACTCAACTGTTTCTTCCTTCTTCCAGTTATTCGATTGATTGAGGATATTAAATTCTGGTTACTCAATAGAAAATTCTTTTTATTAAAAGGTTCCTGAAAGAGTTTATCGAAAAACTGAGTTTTCTTAAAAATTATGCCTTGTATATTTGTATTATCTTTAGTTTATTATTATATTTTTTGGTATAGTTTTGTTATTAAAGATGATCGAAGCGTTGGAAATATGAGAATAGAAATATTATAATATATTAGAAGTGGGAGAAGTTTATAATTATATTAATTCTTTCAATATTTTATTAATATATACTTACTAATATTTATAGTGTTTGAAGGTTTAAATTAGCAAGCTTCGAATTATAATTATAGAAAACAAAAGAATAAAAGCGCTATTCTTGGCATCGAGACTCCAAAATTTGGATCAAAGTTTTTCAATATAATTAACATTGTTTTTATATATTATAATCAACTCCTTTTCTACAAAATACAAACATACTTATTTATTCACACTATAAATTCACTTTTTTATTTTACTAAATATACATATCTCTCACAAAATTCTTCTTACACAAAAGTACACACTTACTTGTCTTTTTACAGAATAAAAATCTGATTCCTGCTTCTTCATTTCCATTATCAATAAGTCCCGACATTTTTTTTTTTTTTAGGCAGGATCAATATCGATTAGCAAGAAAGTAACTCAAGGACGCCGCGGGTGTTTTTAAAAGTGCAAACATAAATTGCAAGATCGATAATACCTGCCGCCTATTTTTACTCTCCTCAATGGCCATCGATCGGCTACGATTGGCCAAATCGCATCCGCGAAATTATTAAACCGCTGACGTCAATGGCTGAACCCGATGAATGAACTTTGATGGACAGATATTTGCCCGGTTTCTACGCGAGGCGCGCGAATTATCAATCATTTGCAATTAAACTAATTGCGCCGCGGGATTATGTTGGCGCACGCGTAAATGTTCATCATCGAAAGTGTTCAGAGCTCGCGACAAATCGCGATGATGAAGTAAACGAAGTGATGAAGCGACTGGAATTTGTCTATTATTATCAAGAGGTACAAATGCTTGAAGTGTTTTTGGAAGAGTATAGAGGAAGGACTGATCTGAATCGAATGGAGTGTATTAAAATGAAAGTGAATAGAAGAATTTATTTAATTCTATAATTTTAATCTTGGTATGTATTATGTTGGAAAAGATTAATGGAATGTTTAGAAGAATCTCCAAAGTTTGAGAGACTTGATCGTCGATTTTTAAACTAAAAATTAGTTAAAGAAAAATAGAAACACTTCAAAAAATTGGACAAACATGCATTTCGACTTTTTGGCATAATATATTGTTAAAAAATGCGTTATGTATATAGTAGAATTTCAAAAGTACTATATCCAAAAATCCAAAACAATTCCAAAGTACTGTATCCAAAAAGAAGTATGATATAAATAGCAAATCTAAAAAATTCTCCACACTCGACTTTCGAATTTTGCACATATTACATTAAAAAAAAACCACTTAAACAAATAGAAAAATCTGAAAAATTCAAATTACCACCTGCTAATCAACTATGTTTAAAAACAGAAATCGATTCAACGACTCCATAAATAAAATCCATCGAACAACCTGATAAAATAAAATTGACTCAACAAATTAATAAATCAAATTGATCAAACAACCTGATAAAATAAAACTGATTCCACAAATTGACAAATATAATCAATCAAACAACCCGATGAACTAAAACTGATTCGACAAATTGTCAAATCAAATCCACCCAAAGCCGACAAATGGATAATCAAAAATCAATCGAACTGATCGATCGAATAAGAAACAACACAAAAGTATCTCCGAGCCTCGAAAAGCCAAACAATGGCTCCAATCCTGAATCGAAGGAGAACTGTGCTGATTAATAAACAGCAAAAAAAATTACTAAACAGGATAATACAACCGTGAAATGCACCGTGAAAAGTGAGGAGAAAGTGGGAGGGGAAAGCGTGGGTGGCGCGCATGAATGAGCGAGATGAATGACGATAGCAACAAAATTAATTAAACGAGCAAGAGGATCCCCTGGGGGCTGGAATTACACGGTGAATCAGGAGGAGAGGACAGGTGAGACCGAATTAACTTGGTTGAGATTAAATCGCGACGCTGATAAGGACCGAGTTATCAGGCGTGTAATGGAAAAATTGCGCTTCGAGGTTTGGGGATGTGGAAAAAATGGTAAGATGTAAAGGGATGTAAAGATGATGAATATAAGAAGGTGGATTAAATTGAATCATGAGCCTGTTGTATGGACAGTTTATTTTGAAACTGGTGTAATTCTATTTTCTTTCTTGTTTCGAGAGAATTAAAGGTTAGCTTATTGGTCGATTAAAGAATATGGGTTGATTTTATTGATTGTGGCAATGTTTCTGTTAATTTATCGATATGTAGTTTGATGATATAAATTTATTTTTAGCGAATTTAACTAAAGTAATATAAATAAATGATATTAATACTATAAATAAAATGATAATATAGAGGTTATATTAAAGGTTGGCATATTTGTTGATTAAAGAATATGGGTTGATTTTATTGATTGTGGCAATGTTTCTGCTAATTTATCGATATGTAGTTTGATGATATAAATTTGTTTTAGGCGAATTTAACTAAAGTAATGTATATTTACGGACTGCAAATAAATGATATTAATACTATAAATAAAATGATAATATAGAGGTTATATTAAAGGTTGGCATATTTGTTGATTAAAGAATGACATTATTGATTGTGGCAATGTTTCTACTTATTTATCGATATGTAGTTTGATGATATAAATTCGTTTTTGGCGAATTTAACTAAAGTAATGTATATTTACGGACTGCAAATGGATTTACACCGCTTTCAAAATAAACGGTCCATATACAAGAAGGACCACGTGTATAAAATGATAATATAGAGATTATATTAAAGGTTAGCATATTTGTTGATTAAAAAATATGCTAATCTTATGATCTATATACTGAATAAACCTGAACCAAGGTAACTATGCGATATACAATACAAATCAACTTATTATCCATATAACAAGATATATAAAATATCAGAAGAAGAAATATAAAAAAAATTCACAGAACAGGATACTGAATAAACCTGAACCAAATTAACCATTTGATATACAAGATAAACCAACTCATCATCCATATAACAATATCCATAAAATTCTTCAAAATTCAAATAACCCTCCAACACACACAGAATAAATACAAAAAAAAACACACAACAGGATATCGAATGAACCTGAACCAAGGTGTAACCATGCGATATGCAATACAAACCCTCATCACATATATAAATATATATCATCATAACATCATCCATTTAACAATATCCATAAAATTCTTCAAAATTCAAGCAACCCTCCAACACACACAGAATAAATACAAAAAAACTCAGAACAGGATATCGAATGAACCTGAACCAAGGTGTAACCATGCGATATGCAATACAAACCCTCATCATATATATAAATATATATCATCATAACATAATCCATTTAACAATATCCATAAAATTCTTCAAAATTCAAATAACCTCCAACACACACAGAATAAATACAAAAAAACTCAGAACAGGATATCGAATGAACCTGAACCAAGGTGTAACCATGCGATATGCAATACAAACCCTCATCACATATATAAATATATATCATCATAACATTTAACAATATCCATAAAATTCTTCAAAATTCAAGCAACACTCCAACACACACAGAATAAATACAAAAAAACACACAACAGGATATCGAATAAACCTGAACCAAGGTGTAACCATGCGATATGCAATACAAACCCTCATCACATATATAAATATATATCATCATAACACAATCCATTTAACAATATCCATAAAATTTTCCAAAATTCAAATAGCCCTCAAACACACAACAGGATATCGAATAAACCTGAACCAAGGTGTAACCATGCGATATGCAATACAAACCCTCATCATATATATAAATATATATCATCATAACATCATCCATTTAACAATATCCATAAAATTCCTCAAAATTCAAGCAACCCTCCAACACACACAGAATAAATACAAAAAAACACACAACAGGATATCGAATGAATCTGAACCAAGGTGTAACCATGCGATATACGAGAACAACCGACTTATCATGCGCAGGATGATAAGATAGGAGTCTGAGGGTTCGAGACACAGAAGGAGCTCGACAAGCGGGAGGATTTAGGGGGTTTGGCCTGTACGAAAATGGGGGTTGCCCGGAGGCGGAGGCCAAGGGTGGTTAAGGGGTGCTCCATCGATTCACCCGGGGGACGTGCATCCAACTCGGCTACGGTCACTAACACTGCTGAAGGTGATTGCATACGCGCTCGCATTCCATGCCCAAAGTCTCTGGCCGATAATTAACCTTTAAATTAAGCGCGCCGCATTCTGCTTCTAATTCTTGCTCCACTAATTACTCTTCTTGAAATTGTTATTGGATGGTCGATCGTTACGAATTGTTGATGTATACGTACATGTATATTATTACGAAGTGTTGATGTATACGTACGTGTATATTATTACGAAGTGTTGATGTATACGTACATATATATTATTACGAAGTGTTGATATATACTCTTCTCGAAATTGTTATTGGATGGTTGATTATTATAAAGTATTGATATACAATACTTTGCGATACTGTGACAGAGGATTGTTTTATTTAAACCATTTATAGCATAGCTGGATATAATATTTATAATAGTTTTTTTTCTGGTACAATCAGATGTAATAGTAATAATAGTAGGATTAATAATAATATTAATGATGATGTAGTGTAATGTTTACAAGGAATCGTGATTATTTGTTATTCGTATTCTGGACAGTTTCTTGATTTGTTACAATCGAGAAGTTCGTTGAGTAAATGAGAGTGTAAAATATAAGAGGGACGAAGTTTGAATTATAATTATTGCTTGAATTATTCAATCAGTGAATTATGATCGTGTCTCGTTTTTTCTTTAAACATTTTCTTTTATATGTTGTATTATATGTTATATATTTTTATATGGTGTATATTTATGTATATTTATATATACATAAGTAGTGGTATATTTATTTATATATATGTAGTTGACACTCTAAGGAATTTTTTGGTTTATTTCTTCTCACAACTTAAGCTAAGTTCGCTTCATGGAAAATTTATGATCAGTAGTCGCTGCACGAACTATCATTCTATTCAATATTATTATAAATATTCATTCCTGATGGCGTCTGTAAAATCTTCTTTCCTTTTCCAAAAGTTAAATTTCATTAGATAGTCGACATCCAGCAAAAACAAAGCAATTTTGTGGGCGACATTCTTTCGTTTCAATTAATCGCGCATAAATGAGGAAAGAAAGTTTATCTGATTCATCGATGAATTTTCGAAATTATATTTCTGGTAGTTGAACTACTGATACGTCATTAAAAAAAAACATGGAAATATTACCTTCATAATTGAAATTACGAAAAAAGTATATATATAT
>JBCFXI010001884.1:0-36711 GCA_038496175.1 Ampulex compressa
ATATATATATAACTAAAGGTCGTTGGTCTCTTGTCGAGCAAGAAATAATTAAATCCTTTCATTACGTTCCATCCACCTGCCTAAGGATATGGTTATAAAGAAATAACTTACAATAATGCGTATAACACGTAGACACTTGATGCCTAAAGTTATTTATGTTCGCAGAACTCACGTTGGCCATTCTCGAATACGAATGGCGAGTTTAAATTTAGGATCGGAAATTCGCCGTTCCTGAAATATCTCGCGCGCGAGCATGATAATCGCGCGTCGTAAAAGGTGCGTAAGAATCATCTTAATACGATGAGCCCCCGGCCAAAGGCGGATAACCGTCGAAGCGAGCCATAAAACCTGTTGTACGCTCGCGGTTATTTAACGAGACGTTGACTGGTGGAACTGTAACGCTGGCCGCTTAATTTGGAAGGACGCCTCGCTGGATGTAAATGTCAGTCGGCTGCTCGCGGTGCCCGAATCGACGGGCTTTTTGCATCGATTCCGGTTCCGCGGATTGGCGCTGCGGAATATTTGCGCGAGTACAAAAGGTTGAATGTCAAACACTCGCTGCATATCGAGCGTCATCGTCAGCAAGAGCGATCTCGCCCAACCGCGTTTCTCAATTGCGATTCGAGGGAAGAATCCGAAAAATGCGGAGAGCCCGAGTTTCGGTCAGGCCGACAAATTGGCGATGATCTAAGTCATGCTAATCGATAAATCGCCGCCATACGTGGAATTCCAACGGCGCTTTCGCGCTCGAAGCAGGCTTATCCGAGAACTTTTACGAGGCTCGACGAGGCAATGGCAATTCCTTGACGGTTAATTAAGCTGAATTTCTCGAGCGTTTTGACTTAATCCAAGGAGTTATGTCAACGCGTGAGCTCGCTCCCTTTCGGTAGCACCGCCATACCGCGTCTCGTCCGCTAGCCTCGTGGATAATTGAGCGACAAATTAGAGGCGAAATCGGCTCGGTTAGTCGAGCTCTGTTCGTCGCTTTGTCTCCACTTTCCTGCCTTCTTCTCTCATTCTCCAGTATCGCGGTCGTCGTGTTTCCATTTACGTACACTCAACCGAAAGCTCCGCTAGGTTACGTTGAAGGAAAATCTCGCGAATGCTTTGGAATAAAGAGTACGAGAGAATTAGATTTACTTTCCAAATATTTGTATTTGGCTCAAGAGCGCAACCATTGTTCGTCCGTTTGGAGGATCATTTGTATCTTCCTTTCATTCAGACCGAAGACGTAAGAGTGTGGGGCACAGGTGAGAGCCACGCGTCACACGTGAGACGAAGGGCAAAACGAAATCCACAAGGCATCGCCTTTCTTGGCTTATTTATACGGCGGCGTAGCAAACTCTACATGTTGCATTGACGCGTTGTTTGCAAAGCGGGCAATCCGATTCTCTTTCATTATGTAGCTTCGTGCCTGACGTGGCGACGCTACAGTTACGACGACCTGAATGAAGTCTCCGGCGCTATGCCATTCTGCAAATCCAATCGCTCACTTCGACAAAATTCAACTCTGCTGTCTAGAAAAATTCAGATCTACACTCGCATCGGTGAGGATTTGTTTCCTCCTACAAATCAACATCCATACGTTATATATCGTTGCATATAAAAATATTCGGCGCTGAGGAAGACACTTTTCGACGGATATCTACATTGCTGTACATCCTACGAGCGAATTCTACTTGAAAATCTTGATATCGACGCATGATCCACTTTAACGTATCAAACTCTTAGAATTAAAAAAACAACAAGAACGATAATCGCCTCGTGGTTCCTCTTACCTATTGACCCTTTCCAGCCTTAATCATTTATTTCTCTAGTAAGAAAATTAAATTTAGAAGAAAAGTAATCAAGAGTTACTTGATAAGCAGGAGCAGATTATACGAACGATGTCAAATTGCACGATTGGGCTGGAAAGGGTTAAGTGCTCTGCAGTCGAGACTTGGGAATGTCGGATTGCAAAATTTCTCGACGAGTCGACGAAATCTCTTGAGGCGACGGCACGCTTCAGCCTCGATGAAAAAAACTCGATGTCGATCGCCGATAATGCGAGTCAAGAACGCAGAGGAGCGGATCAAGGACGCGAGCGCCTAAGCGTCTCGTGCCGTTAGGAAACGCAGAGGAGAATCGCTTTTGCGGCGTGACGCTTCGACATTTTGCTTTCGAGACGAACATCGTTTTGGATTCGAGCGCTGGAGGCGAAGCAGGCGCGCAGGGTGGCGAGCCTTTTATTTTCTCGCCGTGGCGGCGGCGGAAGACGCGACGCTCCATGGTCCCCATTGTGTTTCCGCCGAGTGATATTTCCTCGTTGTCTCAAACTGCATTTCCTCTCTCCCCGCTATTTTGTCGCTCCGCTTTTCTAGCGAGCACTGAAGATCCCGCCATGGTTTCTCGATATTCTCCTCGATCTTCGGTTATAAGCTTTAAGGCGAATAGAGGAATAAACAGAATAATGATTTGAGCACATTCCTGGGAAATAACGTAAATTGCAAATTTTCCAAGATAATTTTGTTGACCTCAAGGAAGTTATTCATCGTCCATCCGTTATCAATGTATAGCTGCGCATAGCATTCGCGATGATTTACTTTTTACTCGCGTAATTTTTTAATTTCAACCTTATCAATCGCATAGCAAATGTCACTGCTGATACTCCTGCTTTTTTTTTCTCTTATTTTCTTTTTTTTTTTTTTTCTTGGAACAATCTTTATACGCATTGAGTTCGCGAAGATAGTGGACGCACTTCGATGAAGTGGCTTTTTAGGAACAATGGAGGAATTTCATATTAATCGCGTTGCCCGGCTTGAATTTATCGTGTCACGCGGATGAGCGTGCGCGATGTTTATTTATTGATGCGCCGTGAAAAATACGCCGAGACACCTGTTACATCCTCCCGATATTTCACACGCTCTCGAGTTCGGTATTTGAACGTGCTCCTCGGGCTGACGCCGCTCCGTCGTGGCTCGTCGAAACACATTGACGAGCCGTTCGTTTTCTGGCCGACGGACTGTCACAGTCGCTTGGACGGAAGTCTGATAATCGCACGTGCGTCAACAACGTTCACACATAGGACGTTGTGTGCATACGCCGCGTCGCGGTTACGTAAGCTTAAGTTTCAGCAGTAAAAGCCGCCCTCGGATAGCTACGAGGCTTCGGCTAAATTGTTAATCGAATATACATATCGGCTACCCGTATCGGCGCTGCAAACCTCGAGTGGCGAGAATAACGAATGTCTTCATTATAATTTCTGGCCGGAGCTCAGAATTCTCTCAGCGCGCAAATTTTCCCCGCAACGCGCGTTTTATAGAGAGAAAAAAAATGACGCGCCACGCGAGGAAGAAATATCGCGCGATACCATCTCTGATTATGATATAGAGCGATATTCCTTGAATCTTAACGCAGCGCAACGATACATTCAGGGAGATCGCATTGTATCGAATCCAAACGCGTCGCGTGTGTTTCTAGAGCTTGCATGAATTATGCAAGAAAACGCGAGTGCTGGTGAAATACGAATTAGCATGATGTCGTTTATAACGCGGATACCGGCGCGTTTGGTGAAGTTAAAAGATTGGCCGAGTTGGTGACGAGCGAAATCGATCGCCTGCACTTCTCGACACTGTTTGCCAGCTCTCGAGCAGCGCCCGCTGTTGTACTGGAGAGAAAGAGGCCCCGATCCAAGCTGCGCCGGTGAAAAAGTCGCCAGGGAAATTCTAATAAATACGGCATTATGATCCTGTCGCGGATTGACAAGCGATGAGTAGCACGCGCGCATTAAAGTGGCACGTTTCGATAAAGTACCACTTAATGAGAGAGGGAGAGCACATGTGTGCGCTGAATGGGAATCGATTAGTACCTGTCTGAATGATCGTCACGTCGCTGTTACTCGCCTGCACGTAATGTAATCCTTTCCAGTTACATGTCCACACGTTCCGCGGAGAATCGGTAGAATGCGCGGCGTGCCTCCACGTTTTGATATGTACGCTACATGCGTGAAATGGCGAAACTTTGTCTATGAAAAAAAAAAAAAAAATCAGCTGGATTCGCTTCGAAAACTGTCAGTTACATTGACACATCGCAGATGGGCATGCAGCTGATGCTAAAAATAAGGGAATAGTCGAAATTTTGGATTTGTTTTTTTATACCAATTTTTTTTGTGTAATGTTTACATTGGCACTCTTATTCCTTTTTTTGTATAAATATTGAAATGGGTACACGTAATTTCCTCTCTTGTCCTCTCTTTTTTCTTTCAACTGTGGTTCTAGTATAATATCTAAATATTATGGGACAATGACATGTATTTCCCCTTGTAAAACACAAAGCAGGCATTAGCAGATCGTCACCCTTCGAGAACGATGCACGAAATCGTCATTGGAATAAATTAACAATTACGTCAATTCGAGTGAAACAACACGGGCATACGTAGGGAACAGATTTGAAAGACAATCAGGGCTTTGGTGTCATCGCTTCACTCGATGAGCGATAATGCAATCACAGACTAAAGGTTAACGAATAGCTCGTTAAAAGTATCGAAAACATACAGTACCACCGTGGATGCGCTAAAACGTTGCTCGAACAGTAATTAGACCACGCTAATCTACAAGCCTGCTCGCTCTGGCCGGATAAATGCACGACGGTATACGCGTTGCAGCCAAATACGCACGTTACAAGCCTTAACTTCTCCTTTACAAAAGCTAAGCAAATCATTTTCGTGAAAAACAGTTACCTAAAAGGAAGATCGACTCGAGCGACACATGCAAAAAAAGAAACAAAGATAGACGACGCGAGTCTCACGCTTAAAGATTTTCTATTTAAAAGTTTTCATCGAGGAAAGTTTTCGATTCTCGGTATTCTTAGATCATCGCTTATAAATTCCAGACAATAGACGCAATAAGTGTTATTGCAACGAAAAAAAAAAGAAAGAAAGAAAGAACCGCACTGCTTATCGATCCCTGCAACGACCAGCCATATCGATTGTTATTGCGAGTTAACCGTTGCCATGGTTACGTGGAAGGGGGGCGATGCTTCTAGAAACTGAGAACATCGCTCATGGTGTACCTGTGGGTTGCCTTATCTCGCGTCGACACGAGCTATGGACTTTTCCTCCAGCCTGTGTCGCTCGAACGGAAAAGGCGTCGACCGTGAAGAGACATCGAAGGAGCGTACGCACGCACACACGCACACGCATGCACGCGCGCGCACACGCACGCACACATACAGTACTTACACATACGTCGAGAAAAGCGGTCGATGATCCGCGGACACATCGGCCGACCTTTTTACCGTAATGTCAATGTCTATTACGAAATGACGGCTTGCACGATAACGTCTTCTCGCGGAAAGTGCAAAGCGCGCGCGTAACAGAGCCGCCATTTACGGGTTTACCTTCGTATCGGTCCTTAACCGCGACTCGATGGTCAACGCCTCGTTGATACAACGATAATCGCTAATTACTCCAAGAACCGTGCGTGTACACAGAGAAAGGGCGGATCGTTGGTGGCGATTAACCCGTTAATCGAGTCACTTCCAGGCGAGGATTCTCGAGTCGATCGCTGAGATGCAAAGTGAGAGTCGTAAGGAGTTGTATCGAAGGCGGGGAACTCGGACTTTGTTTGCTCCTTCTTCTTGATCGCGATCGTAAAATATTTGGTGACAAGTCGATTCGTATTTTCGGTTAAGGTTTTGATCTCCGTTGCACGCAATTGGAACCTTTCGCGTCGAGATACGTGTTTTTCGAACTGGTTACGTCGAGTAGCGCGTTTTGTGCTCTCGTGTTATCGTGTTTTTGCAGGTTTCCGCCGATGTTTGTACACGATTACGGCGTGAAAGGGGCACTATTATACGATCACGATATTATTATGCTATTTACGTCGGCTTCCATTCGAACTATGAACAAGATTTATAAGCAGAAATTCAACTTTTTTTTGCCAGTAACGACCTATGAAAAACTTTGTATACATTCAATGTCGATCGTAGTTGAACTTAAGACTTAGGCGGCGTGAAAGAGCTCATTCGATTCGAAAATAGAGCAAACAAGTCACGGCTTTCAAATTAAACATTAAACTTTAACATTTTTCTTCTAAAAATACATCGTTTTCATCCGTCGAACGATCGGTAAGACGTAGTAAAATACAACGTATCTTCTTAAAAGCCATCTTTAAAATTACACGTTCTCTACATTCATAATCCAGTCGATCGTCGCGGATTTTCACGTTGACAAGTTAAAAATTGGGATAACTCTTATTTACATTCATCTCCGCGTGTTTTCGTTGGCCACTCGTTCCGCATATTTTCTCATCGCCTCATAATATACACCTTGCCCTCCCTAGAAATGCGGGAATAAATCAGTATTGGCGGAACTTCGGAAGGGAAGGGCCGAATCTAATCAGATATCCGCGGCATACACCGTGCTCCCCTTATTCAGGCCTCTGGGTCGCACCCCTCTGTTCCACTTTATATGCAAAACTCAGGTACAGCCGGCTTGCTTAATTCCCCGCTCGTCGACCGACTCATCGATCTTCCAGGAAGATTTCACGGCGCAAGAATCGTCCCCCCTCGTCGACTCGCACCGATCACCGAGGCTACCGTTATTAATATAACGTTAATTAGCTCTTAACTAAGTCCCCAAGATACCGCTTACGTTGTCTCAGTCGAAGATAGACGTTGCAAAATAATTGAGCCCCGATAAGCTCCGCCCGTCTTTATATCCCCGCTGATAAATTGGGCGAGTGAACGGAAACGTTCGGCGGCCGCGAGGAAAAGGGTTGCTATGCGAATGGCGAACGTCTTCGGGAGGAGCGCTCGCTCGACAAAGCGCTGGCACGTCCCGTACACGCGTCGAATTACTGAATGGGCGCGGGCGAACACATTCGCTCGCGAATTTCTCCATCTGAGGTGCAATCTTGCGGTTATCCGTGTTGTTGCTTCTTGGCAATATGCGCATCGTGTTTCCCCGGTATCGGACACCTATAACCCCGTGTATCGTGACAAGACCAACATGTAATTAAACAGCGCTTAATGGCCTTTACATCGTCGAAAGTGAGATATCGTTGTTGTTCCCCGGATACGGCGATTCCCCTTATTTCGTAAGCGGCCCGCAACATTAGCGCAGCGATTATCGGCCGATCACGTGGCTCGCTCGGAAAATAATGCGGCGGGAAACCATTTGCGGGTCCGAGCTTTTCCTCGATGACGCTCCAAAGTCCGCGCAGCGTCGACTCGGCGAAGGCGCTGCCCGAGTAAAGTGCGGGGCAACCGCGATCACGGATGCAGCTCACCGAGCGCGTGTTTTTAATAAAGCGGATTGTCGCGCGAGAGGATCGTCGCAGTGGCTGGAGAGTGCTTCTGGAATGATCGCGGGTTTTATTGTATCGACTTTGATGGCCCCGCTGCCGTGATCTTCGAGGTGGGCGCCTCTGAATAATATCCGCGCTCTGCGCCGTAAATAAGGCGGCATTAACCCCTTTTATACCGTTCGTGAAACGCCTCTCACGACGGGCACCGCTTTCAATTTACGATGCTGCGACGACACTTTTCGAGCTCTGAGATGCATATATGTATGCGCACGTATATATGCATACGTACATGGGTTGCTTCCAATAGCTAAACAAATTTCAGATAAGGTAGACTTTTTTTATGGGTCAGTAGCGCGCTTTAAGTATTACGTTAAAATTGATTGCTTCGTAAGTCCTGACGCGTAATTGCTTTATGCATCAACTGTTCATGCATTATAAGTAACTTATTTCTGTATAAGTTGTATGCTATGCACCGAAGAGCGTCTACCCGTGAATAAACTAATATAATGACAATAATGATAATAATAATATACATACACGTATATATATATATATATATATATATATATATATATATATTTGAATGGAACTTTCCGCTTACAAAACCGATCCGATATGGCGACGAGGAGAGTAGACGCCAGTCTCCGCCAAATGCAGTGCGTGCAGTCAACCCGCGATTAAGGGGAATAATGGGGGGAAAGGAGGCCACGGATAACCCGGAATCACGGTTAAATGACGTGACAGGGTTACACTGACGTGGTCGATAGAAGCTCTCGGTTTTCCGCGTGAAGTGTACGGATTACAAAATCTCACGCACAGCTTCTGGATACGCTGCGTCCGATTCTATGTAATACATGGTAGACGTGCTTTAAATAATAAATCATAAATTATACAAGCTTAAAGATTAAAGGAAAAATTCAGGGAAGGGAGAGACTTCCGTGCATCGTACGTTAATTACAACGTAACTATCCACAATATCTTGGCGAGTTGTGCGTAACCTTGCCTCTGTTTTTCCACTGCATCTAGCCTGATTTTATTATCTGCCAGCCGCGTTCTGTATCGATATGTCGGATCGATAAGATCACGGCAATTTTAGGGAAATCGTACGAATGCTAAGTCGCGCGCTATAACCGCCCGCATCTTCTTTCGCTCGACGACGTGACTTTGAATGAAACTGGAAGACAGACCGCGGCTGGCGATTTTAAAGAGCTGATGGTATTTTAAAGCGAAAGAAGGCGGACGTCCTTTGGATAAATATAAACGTGCATTGCACTGCAGGGTAGAAGTATAAATATAAATTTAAATAAAAAAATATAAACATTATTGTCAAAAGTAACCTCTCGGTCAGAGCTGCACTTTCCTGGTGGCGATAAGCGGAGGCAAGATTATCGGTTCGCTTAATTGCCGCAATTATTAAAGTCCAATGCGGGTGTTTTCGAAAGCCAGAAGGCGGTTCAACGACCCACGGATAGTGCGTGGATTATTCTCGTATCTATTAAGATACTCAGGATAATGCACGTTAACGGCTTTTAGACTTTACTCCATCCGATGACTTTCGGGCATCGTTTAAGCGAGCAATCGAGGTAACTTTGAAATGTGTTTTGGCAGTTTTATTCGCTCCTTCCCTGATACGTCCGTTGATTGTAAAATCAGAATCTAAATACAAGTCTTAGCTTCGTTTCAATGTGAAAAACTGTATCTCTCCGTACGAAATGTACCTCTGACTCGCAAACTCGCCATTTTTTCCATCGCGATTCGTCGAGATCACAATCGTAACAGACACTTCGCCGCAACTCCTGAAAATTAATGTCTAATAATCGGCACGTCCTGCTGATTGAACCGGCGGTTATTCGGCCGATCGTAAAGCGATTATACGATCCAACCGATTAAGCGTCGATCGATTAAACGGTTCGCCGATTCAGTGCAGTTTATAGTTCGCTTTCCAGCAGTGAACGTAACGATGATATAAGCCCCGTAGAAATCGACAGCCACACTTTCCTCTGGGTCATCGGAGGCCAAGATTTACGCGAAACCTCCTTGTTTCGGCTCATATAACCGACAAAATCACAAGCTTCGGAGTCGCAAATGTCTGCTACTCTTAAAAAATTCTTTCCTCCACTCTCGACAAAATTCCGAGTAAATACGTTCAAGCGTAAAATCCTGTCTGTAAGGATAAGTTAGCTTCGAATAATGATCAGTCATAGCCATGTAAATTATTCAAAAACAAAGCAAATATCGAAAAATCGAATGACAACAATTTGTCTAAGAAACAAACCGACCGCTTTGGTAAGTTCAGCGTTAACGCGTTTCTGTGCGAGCGCTAGCCTACCGCCATCCTACCTCTTCCAGGCGTTCAAACCCATATCTGGGTTACGTGGCGTGCAACATGTTAAGTGCGTTCAGTTCGATAAGGGCGAGAACGAACAGCGCCTGGTTACACAGTACGACGAGGGTATTCCCGATTTGGCATAGAACAATCTCCCCGGCAATGCATCACGCGATCTCCCCTTACACGCGACGCGTATCCTACGCGATGCGCCGGATGCGGAACGAGGAATCCAAAGCGGCCGCCTTGGCAAAGCTCGTTAGTATTGCATAATGGCGTGCATAAGCTTAAAGCCGAAGTCTTAGGGCATGGCGGACATGTAAAATCCGTGTACGACATTTAAACCTTACCGATGCCACAGCACGCCCGCGTATTACCGGTCGAAGCAAAGCGCCCCGATCGGCGCTTGCAACCGTAATGCGTAAATCGATCGCCTCTCCCTGCGTTGCATCGGCCGTGCAATTGCATTTCCGGCTGTCGGAGGACTCCCGCATTATCTTCATTGACCCCCCGGAATGTAAACAGAAATTGACGGGCGCCAGGATGGAAATGGATTCATCGTACTCGGCGATTCGCCGCGCGGAGTGTTCCTGATTTGATAACCAAGCATCGATCGGGCTGCGCATATTTTCTCGAAAGCAAAGCGTGATATCCGCGCGATAACGCGATGGTGGCTTCGTTTTGCATGCTGTTTCTTATAGATCGGGAGGGATAATGTACCGGGTGTTTTAGCTCGCTTGAGAAAGCCTCGACCGCCTTATTATTATCGCGGATAGTTAGAGCTTTAAGCGGGTTTTTCTTTTTACAGCTTGTTTCCTCATAAGGTGCGTGCTAAGTTATATATATATATATATACGCTAGTGGCAACAAAATTTGGGCGAAGCGGCTGTCGGCTTACGGAGTATTGTTCAATTGCAATTAAGATAAGGAAAGGCGCGTTGGAGATTGAGGTAAACTGAGGTGAGCCCATCGTGGATTTGCTGGCAGGCCGGATAGAGGAATCCCTTTAAGTTATTCCATTGTACCGATGAGAGCATTAAACGGCGGAAAATCGCGGGCCCTGAATTTGTTTCCCTCGCCGACAATACTGGCTTGAAAGGGCAACGTGCGGCGCGTAATCGTTTTAGCTTTTCCCGGGATTTGTCCCTTTGTCGCATAAAGCCCGTCGTTTCAATTATCCGTCCCCGTCATGCGGGATCTTTCGGCGCGAAGGCATGCTAATGCCAATTACGGGCTCTCATTGTTTCGCGTAGACGCACAAAGCGTCGAGGCTCTGTATTCGCAATTGTACGGCACGCGAAAAGCGCCGGTGGCTCCTTACAAATCTAGACAAACCTTGCATCGCGATGTACAGTGCCGCGATTAAAATGGAATGCCGCGTTGCAATTTGCTCCCTGGATAGGCGCGGACGTGGAAAAGGGAATTATGGAACGATGGGGTGAGAGATGTCCAGCTCGAATAAAATGAACCCTCGTTCCAGGGTTTAGCACTTTTTCACTTTTCGCGCGTAATTTTCATTGACGCGACTGAGGGTTGAAGATGAAAGCATAATGCGATAAACTAGCCAATCGATAAACGTACTGTTATCTTTTTAGAAAAGCGTCGCGCTATATAAATCCATACGGTTTCAAGACGAGCATTCGTACAATGAAAACCATAAGAACCCCCGATCGTTGTTCGCGGGTATTAATTTCCACGTTACGTTCGACGCCTCCCACCGCCTCTCTCCCTCTCTCTCTCTTTCTCTCGCAATGCAAACTGTTTTGCAGCCAATTTTGCGCGAGTGCACGGTTATAAAGATAAGAGAATGGAACGCACCGGTAGTCACCGGTTAATGCCATTATGGACTAACAATCAGAATGGCATTGGTGGGGCTTTTGCGGGATCACTCTCGTTGGAAGTTTATTGGACGGATGCTACAGATTCGACGAGCCGCCGGCGGGGGTGGAGCGAATTATTTGCGGAAGATTTCGCTGCTCACGCACGGCGCGGAACCACTTGTAGATCCCGACCTACTTTTCTACGGCGCTCGCGAGACGAGCCGGGCCTCCGAAGCTCCCGATCTTCGCGGATTATTTGCGAACTTCGCGGGCGAAGCCAGTGAAAAGGGTACGCCTAACCTCGACAAGGTCGGAGCGTTTCCTGTAGAGCGTAGAAGCGCCTTTGGGGTTTCCCCCTCTTTGTCCATCGCTCTTCCCTTCCTCTATCGCTCGCTCTCCTTCCGAACCCCCTTCTCTTATCCCCACCCAGTCGCCACTGGCGTCATCGGCCTCCCCCCCCCCCCTCTTCTCCCCTCACAAAGCTGCAGATGGCAGCTGCTAGCCTCGTATTTTTGCGAAAATAACAGATAGCCTCGGTCGAAAGACATTAACGTTGGTTAATCGTCGATTCCGCGTCGTTTGGCCCATCGTTTTTGCGACCACGTGCGGATTTTTAAGGCTCCGTCCAGATTAGTCGACTCTCTCGACAGTGTCTACGATTTCGAAAGACAAACTTGCACGTACTTCTGTAGGAAGGAATGATATATCTATTCGTGTTCTTATTCGAATAATTTTCTATGCAAGGAGAAAAGTTAAAATACAGGATGCTCGAGGATTCTCGATGCAGGTTAAACCGAGTAGGATAATCGTAGCGATCCATCGATAGTTTCTCCGAGAATTAATTACAGACTGGAAATGTCACAGTCTCGAAGACGACAATAGTGAATTGTATGTATATTCTAAAGTCTAATGTTACGTACTTTATGGCAGTAAATCTAGGAAGGATAAAAGTGACGTGCGGTCAGGTCCAAACACTGGAGTCAAAGTTTAATGTATAGTTTAATCAGAAAAGGCATATGTTTTCCTCGATGCAATTGTAACAACAAACTCGGATCGGTGATTCGAATCGTTGAATCGATATATATTCATCCCCCTGACGCACGGAGTTTCCTGTATTCGAGGAAACGCGACTACCAAGTGTACATTTACGGCACGCAGGGGGCCGAGGCATTGTGAAAGACTCCCGGCGACGGCAGTAGCGCGCTGAAAATAAGACGTGGGACAAACGAGGAGATATTTAAAAGAGGCCCTGCCTCGGGAGATGCTCGTCGCGACGATCAATGACCAATGACGTCAGAGTCGCCGTGATGCTTCTTCGTGCGAGAGGCTGCGGATTATCCGAACTCGTGCAAATACTTTGTTGCACGTCGCAGAGAGAGAGACAGACATATAGATAGATGAAGGAAGAGAGAGAGAGATACATAGATAGATATATGGAGGAAGAGAGAGAGATAGATACATAGATAGATAGATAGAGAAAGATAGATAGATAGATAGATAGATAGATAGAAAGATAGAGAAAGAGAGAGAGAGGGAGGGAGGGAAGGGAGGGAGGGAGGGAGGGAGGGAGAGAGAGAGAAAATGGAAGGAGGAAAGCGACTCTCAGCCGCCTTCTTCTCACGCCATGTCAGGTGCCGTCATTTCATTGTCGACGCGCCTTGCGTCGCTCTCTTTTCTCCTTCTTTTCTTAGGCGCCATTGTGACGCACCGTCCTTCCCTCGGCGGACAGAAAAAGGAGCTCTCGAGTATGCGAACCTTTTAAAACCAGAGGGCTAGGATGACGTAGTACGTAAGAGCTTCGAAGACTTTGGAGCTCGTATTCCGTTCGTCGTTACAGAGTTTTTTTTCATTTAGCGATATGATAGATATAGGTTAGGTATGCGCGTGACAGATATAAGTTCAAAATTCAAGTGAAATAATGGCTACTGGGATGTTGTAGAGATACGCTATTGGACGATTCTGCGTATCTGAGAACCGCGAGATTTGAATAAATCTTTTATCGTTCCGTTGTGGTTTTGCGAGGAAGGCCAATGGAACTTTCCAGCTGTACCAACGATTATTTATCTTCACTCGCTACTCTCACATCGATCATACTACTCTGTAAGATTACTTTCTCATTAGAGGATATCTCCTGTATTTTTCTACCGAATCACAGTTTGTTGAAAAATAAGTAATGTATCACGAAGAAGTGATAAAACTATAGGTCAAATTCTACGTAAAGCGACTTCGATTTTTAAAGAAATTCCATTAACGATACGAAGGACTAGCGGTGGCGTGAAATTGTCAAAAGTTCAATTACGCTTTGGACAGAGTGCTCTCCGGGTTTCGAGGACGAAACGAAAACGTCGTTGGATTTCCAAGGCGAGTAATAATCGACGTTTCGCCGAGCTCATTATCCGCCTCGTTCTTGGAGGACAGAAGTGACGTACCCGTGGAAGAAACGACGCGAGGCGATTCCCGGATGTGCGCGATCGCGAAATCGAAACTCTCCTCTCTCGTCGGCGGCGGGTGCACCGGCTGGTTGCAGTCGGGTGCAATGACCTGCGCTCCACGAAACTGGGACATCCTCGGCTCTTCTGCGACGTCGTCTCTACTCGCGTATACACGGTGACCCCGTTTTCCAGTTATGGCGACGCGTTCGCAGCCACGCGCAGCTCGCACATGGGCCGAATACTCATTTTGATTTTCACTCTTCCGTCCGGCATTTCTCCCTCGTTCGCGACGTGCTCGAAACTCAGGCCCTCCTTCCTCCACGATCCCCTTATACGAAGGAACTTAACTCGATTTTTTTTTAGAATACTTGACACTTTTCAGATTATTATTTTAGGTAAGAGACTTAAATTTGGAAGAAAAACAATTTAGAGGTACTCGATCAGTAGAAACAGATTATACGAATGATGTTAAATGGCATCATTGGGCTGGAAGGGGTTAATATAGACCGTGCATCGAGCCGATGCATTCGTTCAACACGAAACACCTGTTTCACCATTGAAATATTAAACGGAGGAATCGTTGTACCCTTGTTTCCTCGCGAGTCGGACATTCCTTTGCATTCGCGAGGTAAGATTGATTTTGCACGGAGATACTTGTGCGCTGTCGGTTTATCACTGGGTTATCGAATAGCGCACGATGCGAATGGGGGATCGTGGGGGAGGTGCGCTCGATAAAAACGTTACGATGGCATCGTCGATTTAACGACGAACCGTGGACAGGGATCCGACGCTCGTGCACGGTGGATTTCCGTCGTGCGCTACGGTCATTCACAGGTGCCTGCAGTCCCAGGGCTCGCGTCAATTCCTTCCATCCGTGTATTTTCCCTCATTTCAATTCGCCACGTCCACGATACTCCCAGAGATTGCTTTCATTTTCCGTGCGTCATTCGGCCGCGCGGAACGTGTCGACAGTGGATTTTCGCCGTCGCTCCTTCTCCACTCCGCTCTCGTTTTCTCCTTCCACTTTCATTCAATCCCTCGCACGCGGTTTTGCGGTACACGCGTATACGTGTATACCTGCTCGCTTATAGGGACCTCGTAATGGCATTAGCCTAATCTTATGCAGTGCGGCGGGAGCCGTGTGACGTTCGCGATTAACGTCGCAACGATCGTGCGACCAAAACAGTCTCGTAAGTTCGAAAAATACTCTCCTGTGCGAAATCTCCTTCTACGTTGATTCTATGCGTATACTGGTATCGTATTTTGTATGCCCATACGCTGATATTTGATTATCGATCGAGAGGATAGTGGCGAGGTAGGTAAAAAGGACGTAGGAGAATAATGGATTCTCTTCACATCGATGAAATTAATGTTACGCTTTGACGCGAATGCGATGGATTTGTC
The DNA here is from genome assembly GCA_038496175.1 of Ampulex compressa. Taxonomy (NCBI): domain Eukaryota; kingdom Metazoa; phylum Arthropoda; class Insecta; order Hymenoptera; family Ampulicidae; genus Ampulex; species Ampulex compressa. The sequence goes on from JBCFXI010001884.1 coordinate 15,269, forward strand.
GGAGGTCCTTTTACCGGTGGAAACGCACCCTGGCAAGATGTACGATTTCCCTTTTCGGCCTTACCCTGGCAATTACGGAATATTTCTCTGGGCATGGGAGTATGATTAGTGGGTCATTCGGGGATTATAGGCCAGTAAAGCATGAAGGGACAGTCAGCCGGCTCCTAGTTTCGCCGTCGCGCTGGAAATTGGCGCTTCGTTAAATTTACCTTTATGCTTCGGTGGTCTGTAATTAGTACAGTCTCTATCGACGGCGACGTCGCTCGGACTTAGCTCGTTATCATTAACAGCATTAATCGCGTGATTATACATGTGGCACCTTGGGTTTTGCACTTAAAGGCGATGGTCGATAATCGGGAAGGCCGTAGCCAAGGATTTCAAAACCTCGAAGGATTGCTAACGACATAATTGAACACGACTGGAAAAAAAAGCATTGGAATAATGCTCCCTGTTTTACTTCTGCATTTCTTGCTGTAGTTAAGGCTTTGCGCCAGGTTAATATATTCCACGCCGTGTAGAGCGTATACGAATTTTCCATTTAGACTATTCAGAATTTTCCTTGCAAAACGAAAGATCAAAAAGGCATTGCTTTTTACCAATTATAAAAATTGTAAGACATACGTTAGAAGCAAATTGTAATGGCCTGGCGAGATGCACCCTGAGTAGCTTGAACAATAGTGGAAATAGGTCCGAAAGCATCTTAGTGGAATTGTACCGTGAGTGTAACACATCTCCAAGCCGATGTCATCGAATCTTCTTGATCCTCGATGTCCTCCCGCGTGACCAACAGGAACGCACTTTGGTGTGACGTCTTTGTTCACCCTCGGCCGACTTCCGCATTGGCACGTGCCAACTTTCCCCCCCGCGTGGCCCGCGCTTCTCACTGGCTTTGGACGTTCTGGCTGGCGACGTTGATGGATCAGGGTCAAGGAAACGTTTTTCTTCGTCGAGGAGTTCCTCCCTTCCGAAAACCTATCAATCCTGAAAGGCAACACGTCTGTTCTTATCTCGACTCTAATTACAGGGTAGTATTTCATCAAATACCCTTTTAGCGGTGGAATCACGGATCTAATTCGATTATCCATAAATGATTGTCTCGCTAATATGTAGCGACGTGTGTCACACGGTGGTGGTATCGTGTTACTGTGTTTCTACCGTTCTGTTTTTAAGTTAAAAGTGGGGCTAGGCGAGGGAGAGGGCATCGTTGATGATTATCGACTAAGGCAATGATTACTAAAGTGGGATAAATTATTATAAAATAATTGAAGCTAGGAATTTTGGAAGTGATTAGGACGAAAAAATAGGTATATACATATTTATATTATTTTATATAAATTAAGGCGGGGATACTGTTGTCAAATACTTATTACAAGAAGTTGTATTTTTCGTATAAATTGATCGACATGCCATTCGATTTCTTCCCTTTTATCGCAAAGGTGTGATATCCGTGTGCATAAATAAATTTTCGGGTAATAGCGGAAGGAGGTTCCTCGACCCTTGGATTAAGGAAACGTTTCTTCGGCTCTCGCAATAAGGATTCGCCGGAGAAAAGGCGACATTTATAACTACAATGCTGTAGTATCACCTCTGGTTTTCTCCACATGATACGTACACTATAACTCTCATGCTTCAGAATCCACGCTAACGCTTACGTAGGCAACCAAAATTTTCACGTTCGTTCACCGACTTTCCAGCTTCAATACTCAACTTTATATGCACGATTTAATTCTGAAGAAACAAATCGACGTGGAAATATCCAAGGAACACGATACATTGGGAAAAATTTATAAAAAGCGATAAGCTGAATGAGTGCCCAGTTGCCTGTACAAAAATGAAATGAAAATGAAAAAGAAATGAACAAAAATGAAATGAAAATTGCTGTAATTCGTAGACGGACATTTTTGGAGATTTTCCACAATTCTATTGCAGAGTATCCATCGTTCCATCGATCTATCGACATCTTTTCTTAATACCCTCCTCGAGGGATATACATGGTATACATGAATATATCCATAAAGTGGCTGGTAGGTTCAGCGATAAACAGTAGGTCCTGGGCCAAGCGACCTTAGCGGTCGGTGAAAATGAATTGAGCAAGAAGAAGAAGACAGCTTCCGGTTTCGCGCAAGCAGAAACGGGGATGGAAGCCCTCGATGCGCCCACGTTGGCCTCAGAATCGACGCGGCCAGCTGGCGAGTGGGCGCAAATACGAGCAGTCGGTTGTACGCGATTGGTCGCACGCGAAAGTGCGCCTACACGCCGAAGATTGGCGATATTGAAATTGGCCTGGCGCGCACAGTAAATCGCGTGCCGTACGCCGGGGGCAAACGCGACCCGTTGTCGCCTACATGTAATTATTCCAGTGGCCGTAGAGTCGCGACCTGCGTGCAACTGCCGCCTGAATAGTTCCCTCCTTATTTTTCTCCCTTTCCGTCATTATTCTCCGCAGAGAATTCCCGCTTCGCCAGAAATTCGTAACGCGCACGACGCGAAAATTTAGAAAGGAGAAATTTGGGCCAGTGGTTATGTCGGATTAGATTCGAACGATTTTTGTCGATTAGCATAAGTAAGTACGGTTCTCCTTTGTAATGCGATAAATGTAATATTACTTAAATGTAAATTCATTGATAAACGTGCAGAGTATAAGTACGATAAATGTAAACTTTTAATACCATCAAGAAGAAACGAGGTTAATTGCACGCGTATCTCAATCTAATATAGTTTGATTCTTTATGACTCGAATTTAATTCATCAGATATCGTTTATAATACGAATCGTAATACGTAATCAGAAATTTTCATTAGTAAATTTCAATAAATTCGCTCGGTTTCATTAATAAATTCGATATAAATGATCAATAATATATAAATATTATTAATTATGAATAGTATCTATAATATCAATATTTCAGTAATCAGTTTTTATAAATCAAATATTTTCGATAAACGATATTTAAATTTCGATATTTCACCAATAAATCCTTTTAATTCCTCTATTAAATCTAGCCGATTATCGTAGCCTCATTATAAGGGAGCGCATCCTTGCAACGGGGTAATACGAACGCACTGTGGATGTGTCATCGGTCAGGAAATAAGGAAGGAGAACCTGAAATAGTTGCGGTCGGGGATACTCGGTTTCTCCGCGAGATCTCATCGAGCTTGGCTATTCCGTTCGGTGATTTTGAAAGTTCAGCCGTGATTTATCTCCTGTCCAGCGCTTGCCCCGAATTAATTTCCAAGAACAGAGCGCGGAATAATATGGGCACTCTGCGGATATATTATCCCGTAAACACGAGGAGGAAGGCCGCTGTATAATTCCGGTTATAAACACGTAGGGTTTGTTGGTAAGCGGCGCGATATGCAGCGGCGGCGTAAAATACCCAACACCTAGAGCGCTGCCTGTGGATTTTCCTTTTACTCGAGGCCATAACCCGGGGTACTCGCAGTCGAACGCTCTACGCCTGGCATCCACGGTTATGCATTAGCCGCTTCTAAAGTTCACGTTGTACTCGACGCTACAGTTTGGAATGAATGATTTACCAGTGGCACCGTGCACGATGGATCTTTTGATCGGCCAGCCTTCCTCGCTTTATTCCCCGATACGCGCCATCCTGAGGAATTTACAGGAATTCTTTGTCGAGGGAGCTTCGTTGTCGGATCTCGGGATAAATGGAAACCTGCCTCAAAGGAGGGGACACCGTTCGCCTTATCGAAGATAGTTTACGAAGTTTCATCATTGCAGCGACTCTCGCATCGGTTTTTGCGAAAAGGTCGTTTTCTGCCCGCCAATTTGGCCTTTTTTTTCTTATTATTCTCGCCGGGAAAATGACGCGTTCAGTGCCATGAATATGCAACGACAAAGCGGTTGTTGGCAAGATGGTATGTTTGAGCGCTGATCCTTCGCGTTACACTGAAAGATTAATTGGCGGTATGTCCTGCTGCGTGTTCAGCTCGGAATTAGAATACTTCTTTCGAAGGAATGATTAAGATTGAAATAGAATAGGATAGCGAGCCATCCGAGAAGTGCGGTCGACGGACAATAATATGCTCCAGAGAGCGAGGATCTTCCTGCGGTTTTGCAGGAAGAACTTTAGAAAATCCTGGTTCTCGCTCGGAGAACCGGGCGAGATTGGTACTTGGGCCAGGAAAGTTGACTGTTTCCTGGTAAAAAAAAAAAAAGAAGAAGAGAAAAAAGGAAGGGAAAAGGGAAAGGGGGAAAAAAGGGAAATGGAAAAAAACGGCCCGCAATTTCGCCCCACGCTCTAGCTTTCGAGCTGGCGCGGCGTGTACGGTCATGGCTATTAGAATTTAATGCCGAATCTTCCACCGTACCGAGTTTTCCATGACTTATGCAACTCCCTACGCGCGCGCAAACGCGCGCACGGATACACACGCTCGTGACCATAGAGCGTATTTCATAACGTCCACATATTTCTTCCTGCACGTTCTCTCGTCAATTTCACAAAGCCGAGAGCGGGCCATTCCGATGCAGTTTACTGATTGATTCTCCGTATAGCCGCGCGCCAAGGCGTTTTTTCCATTATTCCACGGTGTCTCTCGGTGTAATGCGCAATCTTCTTACGGGCATCTCCCTTGCTCGTGTAAAACTAAGCTGCCCTATGCATTTCTTTAATATTCACCGATCATGCACCATTGTTTTATTTATGCGGGAATCGATGAGGATGAGTCAAACCGCTTTTCACCCTCGGCTTTGAGGCTATACCAAGGCAGAGGTGCGCATATTTTCCTCGCTGAATCGCCTAGGAGCAAATGGAGATATACGAGAGAGAGCGAATATTATTTGCTTTTGGCGAGACATGGATTTGCCAAAGGAACAAAATAAGGCGTTATTGTAATGTGAAAGATTCGCATCCGAATTCTGCGAATCGGATTTTCTCTCTGAGTATGAAAATCGATGTACATTTTGTATGTTACACGAGAAGTAAGGACAGTGTCGAGCTCGTAGGTGTGGAGGAAATTTTTGAATCCTTGTTGATTCTTCGATTATCCAATATTTGCACAATTTACATACAAAACATGTCGAGCTATTAATTCTCGTCAAGCCTACGATTCTTGTCATTGGCATTGACGTAGTTACAAGATAACACGGTTCAAAACATCGATACGTTTTTAGGGCTTATATTCCCTTTTCGCTCGAGCCACGTGGACTCTATCTCCCCACTCCATTATAATTTATTTCTAACGTATATCTTACGATTTTTATAATATCCAAGAATCGATTCCTTTTCAACCCATTTTTCAAGAAGAATTCCAAATACCCTGAGTGGAATATTCCGCGTGAAGCGTACACATCCCACGCAGCGTGGAACGCGTTATAAGTGCCGGAAAATCGAGTTTCCATTCAGCGATCGTTCGATCGTTAGCTGTCGCAGCTCGAAAGGTTTGTAAAAGCCACCAAAAGAGCTACGCTGGTATAGTGGATAGAAGTTCGGACTTCCACACGGGAGCTACGCGTTCGAATTCCTCACATTACCTCTGGTTTTTCCATGCGATATGTACACTTCAGCAATGGTGGTTCAAAGCCAACCTTAACACTAAACCTGCGAAAGCGATCAAAATAACCGGTCAGTCGTTTCTCAGAAAAATCGTTATACTTCGTAAGAGATCGTTTCTTGAGATTTTCCACGATTTTACCGCAGAGCCTGAATCATTCTACCAACCTATCGACACCTCTTCTTAAGATCCTTTTTCTTCGAGTATATCCGTCTTATACATAAATACGTTCACAAAGTAGCTGCTAGGTTCAGTATCAATCAGTAGATCCTATCCCACATGATCTCATCAATCGACACCGAAAATAATTTAAAAAAAACAAGAGGAAGGAAAAGCACAAAATTTGCGCACCGCTGGCCGACGGCCTCGGGAAGGAGCTAAAGCGCATCCGAGCCTTAGCTCGGCGGACGATTTCCCGCGCGGTGCAGAATTAATATCCGCGGGAAATCTAGGGCAAGGAATGCCGGTTGCGCGGGGTGCCGCGCACATCGGCGGCAAATGGCCGGTTTAAATTCTTTAGCATATCGATGCGCCATCAATTATTTATCAATGTCCTCCCTTCTCCTACCCGGAACGTATCTAGAGAACCTTCGTGGCCGATGTAGCGCCCTGGTATAAGCGCCGCTGAGCGTCTCCCGTTATCTTATAGCCGCCCATTCGACGCGCTCCGGCGCATAAATGGGCCTCGCAGGGGAAAAACGGGGAATAAATAACCGCGGAAAGGGAAAAACTCGGGAACTGGTGCCACGAAAGTGTGCCGCTTTAAGGGATCGAGGGAACTGCGCTTAAATCCCCCGGAGTTTTCCTCGTCGTTTGCTCCTGCGATTTCTTTTTTTTTGTTTTCAGACGATTCAGCGTCGGATCCTTTTTTTACTTCGTACGCCCTACGAGAGTCTTGTACCGATCGATTAAATACCAAGGCGTATCTCCCTCTGAATTTCAAGCTCGTGTTTAATGGTAATACGGAATGATGCGGTCTCGCGTAGTTAACGGATGGTTAAATTGAATTTTCATACAGGCCAGGTTTTTTGATAGCGTAGAGGATGGAAACAGTTTGATGGGGGGACGCTTGGTGCACTGAGCAGTTTACTTTTTTTATATTATAAAGATAAAAATATAATAAAAAAAACAAGCAGTCTCAACATAAACGATTTAATCCTTCTCATTCGTTACAATTAATGTCATTTATAATATAACCTTTATTTATTTTATTTATACTTTATCATGACTAAATTATATTTTTCGTTTATCATTATTTTGTTTATGTATTAAAGAGGGAAAGAACAATTGTATTTTAATTCTCATTGTGGTATATATATATTTTTTTTACGACATGTACTGAGCATTACGAAAATTATAGAAGCGATACACGGATGTCGAAAGTTTGGGAGACACCGGTACAGGCGGTTTGTGTGCTCGAAAGTGGATACAGGAACAGGTTGCCCGAGCTCTAAGATTTGGCATTTAACCAGATAAGTAGCACGATGCTCGTACATCTGTCGTGGGATTTCTCCGAGGTGCATAAAAAACGCGAAGAATACCCCTGCACTTGGTGAGGCGATGGGAAATGAGACGAGCCGTGATTAGCAATAAGGGAATATCCGCGGTTTATTACGAGGAGTACCAACGGATCGTACCGTAATCCTCGGCGCGCTTCTTCTTGTTTCCATTAGCGTTTGCTTAAGCAGCGCCCGGGCGTAAATTGCAGCGGCGATTGGAAGCCCGCGAGTGGGACAAATTCTCATGGAACGGAATTATGCGAGTGACAAAGCGCGACAGAGGTGCGTTTTCCCATTGTCTTTTTTTCCTCCGCTCTTTCCTTCGCTATTATATCCAACGAGGCACCCGGGAAATTCTTTTCTCTCGCTTCCATCCGAGGCGTGGGCGTACGCCCTCTCCGCTTTTCTCATTTTCAGCAGCCCCGCAAGCTCTAAAGACGTTTTATTTTCCGCTTCGAATGGCCGTAACTTCGGCCTGGATACAAGGCGGCCTCTCGACGTAACGCGATTAAATATCCTTTGTAACACATTGCGCGGAATTTCGCCTTTATTCCAATCGCCCCTTGCGCCGCGACTTATCCACGAACCGCGTTATTTACCTGGAAAATTCCGGAGTTCGACGATAAATTTAGAAAAAAAAAAAGAAAAAAAAAAGAGGAAATAGACTCGTCGCTATCCAACTGTGTGATCTGCGGATTGGATGGAATCAAGTGCTAATCGACATGCGAGGTAATTGCCGCTGTTGTTTTTTTCTCCGCCGCGGTTATAACGTCGCATGACGTACGTCGGTGTAAAGGTCGTGGTAATAAATACGCGGATGTAGAACGCGACCGATTTGATTTAATTTAAGCCGAAAGTTCGAAGAGCCAAGCCTCCTGTCCCGTAATCCACCATGGAGTAGCTCCTTACGCGCGTTACAGCTTGCCAAAAACTGAGTCACGCGAGTCGCCTCGCTCCTTGACGTCAAAGACAATCCGCAAACACACGTTGCCGTTAGGTCCGCGTGTTGGCGCTAAATAAACGTCCCAAATGCCAGCTAACTTGGCTTTCGTCGATTTTCATATACAAACGCTCACTCGAGCGCTAGAATAAATATTCTTTATTCCTCCTCCGTGACCCTGACTCTCTTGGACCGGGTGGTATTAGGTTCTAAGTATCGAATGGATACGGAAAAACGGAGTTTCTGTAAGACACAGTGCCGATCCATCGGCATTGATTTTATCCGCGAAAATTCCCCCGAATGGACAATAGAAATGCGTGAAGAACGATCGACGATAAAGCATCGAGATGCCTATCGAGATATCCGAATGGCGTAAGCATCTGTATAGTATATAGAATGAAAACTCCTCGATAAGTTCCTAGCCGAGGGTAATCAGAAGGGGCGAGCAGCCTCCGTTTCTCGCGCCATATCCGTGAAATTCGATCGCTATGCGCGAAATTCCAAAAGTACAACCGGACCAGGAGGATGGCCGAGAAAATAGTCGGGATGGTTTGAAGCACGTACGAGGCATTTCGCTGGAGGCCGCGAATAGGAGAGATATTTCGGGCGACCGCGTTGAATATTTCACATCCCGGGGTTGGGCACTTGGCTCCATATGCCAATAAAGGAGCGACTACGAGCGGCGTGCCCCTAAAAATTTCTTTCCGCTCCAACTCGCGCGGCCAACGCGCCGCGCTTACGTCCGAGCGTGGCCCTCCTTTCCACTCCTATCTCGAGATCTGCTCGAGCCGCGCTTCCCTGTCAACGAAACAACGTCGTTATACACGCTGCCTCGGATTGGAGTAACGGAGCGAGCAGCGTACGTGCGGCACGTCGAGTGCGCCGCTCGCGTAGCTGCATGTCGCAAGGATGCGCCTATATGCACCGTGCGTGTACTGCGCCTAAGCGTCTACGAGCATCAATGGCAAATATACACGGCGCTTGGGAAACGTCGTTGCTGGATTTTGAAGATCGAGGACCGATCGAAAAACATCCCAGCAAGCCTGCTGGAGGCTTCCTCTTCCTGGACACGCGATATACGAGCTTGTACTTTATATTTTATATCGATTCGAAGATGGTCTTTGCACAGAGCTTTATATTTTATATCGATCCGAAGACACCCTTTGCTCAGAGCTTGCACTTTATATTTTATATCGATTCGAAGACACCTTTTGCCCAGAGCTTGCACTTTATATTTTATATCGATTCGAAGATAGTTTCTGTTCGAGAACACCATCGACCCGTACGAAGATTTACATCGAGATTCGAGGATAAAGCCCAGACATAATCGAAGGCACCGATCGGAAACCAGAAGCGACCTACGCGTTTCGAGTAACGAAACGAAATCCTCGCGGCGTATAACGAGCCGCTACGAGCTGCGCCTGGGGAAGAAAATCAGCAGGAACTGCTTTCCGCTCTTCTTTTTTCGAGTGAAAGTTACCCGGGGCTCACGATGATTCCGCCGTCGGTTCTGCCGTAACAGCATCACGAGCGGCACGAGGAATCTTAATCCGAAGATCGAAAGTCACCGGCGGCGTCTTCGAGGAAGCGGCCGTCGATAATTATCGTTTTCCTCGAGGATGCGTCGAATATCTGTTTTCGCCGTGGCTTGGCTTAAAGCCGCATTAACTCCTCCTTAGCGCGTCACGTAAGGCAGGATTACCCGGAATTAATCTTCGTGCCGTATATACGACTTTGTCGGCCACTTCCAGGAACTTTGTCGCCGGCGATTCTGTCCCTCGGCATCGCGGACGATGCAACGAGAGCGAACAGGGGCCAGGCGCGATGGAAAAGAGGAATTAACGGTTAATAGGGTTACGAAAGCGCTCGCCAGTTTCGACGATATCGCGGAAATGAGGTCATTAACGATCCAAGCCGACGCGCTCCGTGGAGACGGGATCGAGGATCGATGCCGGGGCGGATTTCATTAATTTCAGAAGGGGTCGAAGAGGGGGGCGAGGATAGAGCGAGGGTGGCAAGGGAATTAATAATTCACGCGTGTCGCTCGTCCGTGGCCGAGTAATACCAGTTTGTTCATCCTTTTATCTATGGGGTGTCCTGAAAATTCACGCGGGATACGAAAGTTTCGAGGAAAGAGCGCGTATATGTTCGTATGTAATCCCATACAGTACACTTTATGAATCGATATAAAATATGCAATTTTTAATTATAAACCTGTGTTTTCTACATAAATTATTTCTTGCGCCAATTTTGGGATATTCTATATTTATAAGAAAAAATCGTCCGAAAGAAATGTATGCATAATTTTATGTGCAATAATTACTAATTTATTATTCTCTAAACGTGCGATTAATCGAAATAATGGACGAATCTAGAGTAAGCTTTGAAAGGGGAGGATTTATCCTTGAATCCTACCGAAAGACAGAGAACGTAGCTTCCGATACAGAGTTTGGAAAATAATTTTAACGAGACGATATTCAAGGATTGATATGCTCGGTTTTGCAAATCCATCGGTCGGGCTTATCAGCAGTGCGTGGAAAATAAAGGCCAGAAATTTCAACACTTCCGATATCCGACGAGGTTTTACATCTACATTAATACATTCGAGTTGTGAATTCAATTGTGCGTGTACATTTTATTGGTATATACCTTACATGTGCGTACGTGATCGATCTTGACGTTTCAATGTTTTAATTTTAAAAACGAGTCAAACAAGTCACGTTTTAAAGTTTCGAATGTCTCTTTCGAGCAGGCGCTATGGTGGCACTGAAGTAAGTACCGCGGCGATATTCTACGTCGAGCTTTTTTTTTGCCACTGTAACTCACCGGGAGGGACACGGAGATAATGGAATGCATTGGAATCTGGATTTTCCTCGTGTAAGTCCATTCCACGGTCCATTGCATCACCGTAGTGCCTCGTAAAGCAATAGACGGGGACTGCCGCCGCGAAGACTTTACGTTCAAGTTCAGAAAACGGCCCTCGAGAATAGACGCTCGGAGCGAAGTAAAAAGAGCCAATCTTTAAATTGCTAAAATCGTAACGAGACGTGGTTTACGACTTGGCGTTACGCGAGGTGGAAATGAATGATCGGCCCCGAGCTTTTCCCGGTTTTTTTCGCGGACATTTTGCGCGAGAAACTAATGTTCTGCAAGGTGCACAAAGGAGGAAGGGCGGAGTTTTCTATCTCCAGCCACTTCTTAAGCGGAGACGTATTTTTTTTTAAGAGCCCCCACCTCGCGAGCTAAAAATAGCCCCCAGCTCCACGCGAGTCAGTGTAAATCACCGCCATAATCCGGGACGCCCATGGGACGCACATATTTCTTAAACTCCTTGGAAAGGTGGAAGGTGGAAGAACCTTTCCTCCTCTGCGCAGCTCTCAGCGCGCAGCGCTTTTCGACGCTCCCTTGTACCGCCGTTAGAGAGACGTAAGCGGTCACATCCTTGCAAATTACCTCCGATCAGCCTCGTGCCTTCGAGTTCTTCGAGAGCGAGTCCCGAACGAGGGCCAAAATGCGCCGCCACAATTGCGGGTACGGCTCTCACGAAAGGGAATCGATAGTCGTAAATCGTCGGGGAGCTCACTTTTATGCCCCTTTGAGCACACGGAACTCGTAAAACGCTCGTGAATGCAGATGCACGCGAGCCCTCGGCGCGCAGTGCCGTGGCCCATTACGATTCCCGTCTTTACCGGACCAATCGTCGTCGATTCCACTTCTCTTTGTCTTCTCGCTCCTCTCGAGCCCTCTCCTTCTCCAGCGATACTCCCTCGATCTCTTTTCTCTTCCTCCCCGTGCGATCGTCGCGCTGTTTCCTCCCAAGCCATCCCTCCTTGTCTCTATTTCCCTATGTTTTCTGCATTTAATAGTCCATCTCCCCCCCTCTAGTCGTCTCAAGACTATTTTTCTTTGTTTTCCTATGTTTTCTGCATTTCATAGTCCATCTCTCTTCCTCTAGTCGTTTCAAGACTATTTTTCTTTATTTCCCTATGTTTTCTGCATTTCTCTGTCCATCTCTCCCTTCAGTGGTTCCAAGACTCCTTCTCTCTATTTCCCTATGTTTTCTGCATTTCTCAATCCATCTCTCTCTCTCTAGTCGTCCTGTGATCATCCCTCCTTGTCTCTATCTCCCCATGTTTCCTGCACTTCTCAGTCCATCTCTCTCTCTCTCTCCCTTTACTTGCCTCCAGCTCGCCTCTCCTTCTCCTCGTTTCTTATGCTTCTCTCCTCCGTTCTTCGACCCAAGCTCCCCTCTTCATCCACCTCTCCTCCACTCGACCGCGTCTTTCTCCACCCGCTTCTCTTCCCTCCTCTCTCCCTCTCTCTCTTTCCCCCTGGCACGGCCGAGTAACTCTCTCGCTCTCTCCCTCCAAGCGCAGCAGAGACCATTCGTTGACCCTTGCAGTTGGTTACCTGCGCACGACGGCCTCGGGGAACGCTTCCGGATGCGCCACGGCTTTCCGCGTTTTCACGTCGGCTACTGCGCACCAGCCGGTTAAACATGCGTGAGCGCACAACGAAATTTCACTTGGAATTAATTCGGCGCGCCTCGAGCCCGGATTTTCTCTCTTTTCGAGCGCCGCGTCTCCTCTCCCTTTGCGCTCCTCCGAGGCCTCCCAAGGGGGGTGGTTGGGTTTTGTAGCCTCGTTTCTCCCGCCGCTACCCCCGCTTCCAGGGGATCCTCGAAGCGGTGGTATTTTTAGAACTCCGCGACGCCTGTAATCCTGAGATCCGATGAAAACCCAGAGCGAGCGAGGCAGAGGTGCGTTTCATAATCGATAAACAGTGCGGGATTTGTAACCAGGAAATAATTGGATCGGACGGGGGGGGGGCTGGCCGATGCGAGAGGTATTCGACGATAATTAGCAATTTCGAGGGAACGAATTACGCGTTACCGTACACCTACCCCAATTTTACACGAGGCTTGCCGCTTGGTAAGTTCGAGCCGAGAATCAGGGTTTTATAATCGCGCTGGCCGCGTGATAAATTACTTTGGGGCAAGAGTCGGGCGTTTTGATGTATGAAGGATAAATGTATCTTGAGATGAGTATCGTTCATGGGGCGGGAATTTATGGCGGTAAAACAGAGATGGGTATTAAATCGCGTATGCCATTGGGATCGGTTTGCTCGCCATGGCGATACAGGAGTTAATATGGTTTTATTGAAATATCGATTTTCGCGATTTACTAGCCGGAGTACGATCCTTGGGAAATAAGGTGTATCGTAACGAGCGTCTGCACGGGACACTCGCGTCAGGCGCACGCGGCCTGAGGAAAGAACATCTCGGGACGAATAACGAACCGAATCGAACACTCGATGGAGGGAATATCAATTAGGAATATCGAATTGAATTGTGCGATTCGATCTATTCTTAAGGACCACTAGGATAATCCTTAGTCATTCCTCAAGTGCATCGTTTCGCGAATGTTTTGTAAACATCATTAAGAAAGGAATGCGCGAAAGATCGATCTCGACAGCGACGAAAGGTTTGACCGTGTCTCGTGTATTTATAGAGATTGACTAATGGGTGTATGATAGCTGGAATGCCACGCTTGCTGTATGAATACAAATTGAAGTGGTACGGAAATGCCACGTCCGTGGCACTGTGGAAGAGCTGATTTCTGAGACATGTTTTGTTACTGAAAAAACAAATGTTAAATACTATTACCGGAGAGTGGAGTGTTTAGAAATTTAAGAACTACTCTCCCCGACTAATGGTGCGCGTAATTGGAAAAGTGTTTTCCACGAGGAAATGCGTATAATGTATATTCATAAAACGCGGTGCGCAGCCTTTGTCCGATTTACGAACTTATTCCTTTTGCTTATATCACGATAAACAGCTCCGAAAAAACAATTCCGCTTTATACCACATTTTATCTCGCCCGAATGACGTGGCTCCGCGATAGTATTTCGGCACGATTAGCCGCGGGTTAATCTTCCTGTTGCTCGAAAAACTGTGTTCTATCGGGGCTCACATCGGTCGTCTTGCGTGCCGGCAAATAAGCCAAGAAAGCGGGATTAATTTCGCTCGAAAAAAAAGACTCCTCATCACGAGCACCCGCGCACGAACGGCCGATCAATCGCGTTCCAACATCTCCATATCCGGATGATAAACACTTAACTACGTGGATTCCCACGTTTCGAGCCGAGAAAATAAACGACGGCGGTATGGACATGTGGGGCCAAAGGTCCGCGCACCCTTCTGACTCGCGCGGAGATCATAGCGTCGATGTGAAAATAATCACGTTTTTACACAGCACCGGTATAACCGAGATTAAGTTCGGTATCTTAACCAGAATCTCTTACTCAGCCCGGATTTTATCGTCAGATCGACGTTATGCGGAAGATCGAAAGATGCTTTCGACCTCCATTATTCTTTTCGCGCACTGGTCTTCCAGTAGCGACTTACGAAATACTAACCTAAAATGATCTAACAAAGTAAACCAATCACGTTCGTCGCGTTCGTAAAACGAGAATTGCGACACTTGACCGATCGATCGAATCCACGAATCATATGAAGTTTTCGATTAAAACAAGATATATACTCCGGGAAGGCGTAACGAGATTGAAATTAATCCTCAAATGCATGATTTGACAATTTCATAAATAAAAAATGTTTTTATCTCAGCAAGCTTGTAAATTAACAGGCAAAAAGCGAGAGGAATTATTCATTTATTGCACATGTACAAAAGAAGAAAAAGGGTTTGTACCCCGCAGGGTACATCATGCATTCATGGACCGTCAAATTTTTATCTTGTACGGAAAAGCAGAAGGCAATTTTTCTCTTTATTACAACATAAATAAATTCTGCGATTTCCACAAAAAAAATAGGGTTTCCCTGTGCAATGCGTGTATTTGCAAGTGAAATGATGTAAAAACTCAGTATCAGCGAGATAAATCCTTCAAACCCGTAGGCATCTGACAGCTGAGGCATTAATCACCGAATACAGTTACATAAAAATAAACAAGACGTCCACTTCTTTTTCATGACCAACTGCGTAGTTAGTATTTCATGAGGCCCACCATGCATTTAAGGGTTAACCCGTACCAGGATTGCTCTTAGCTTGAGAGCAAAGGCACGCCAAGGAAACCTGGGGCGTAGCTCGAGTGAAATTAGCCTCCAGAATTCATCCGGCTAAAGCTTCCGGTGGATACACTCCGCGGACACGCGCCGGCTTAGCCGAAATCCGATGAGGTAATGCGACGCGGCGACGCATACAAATAAAGTTCTGGCCCGGCGATGTTCACGTAGGTTGACAACCGCGGCTGCTGGCAAAATCGATAATACTTGTCGAGTCTTCTCGTTGGTCCAGGGCCTCTCTCTCCCCAGGCCAGAGCGTGGGTGTCGCGAAATATACCTACGGCGCGACTGCCCCGCTGTATTTCTCCGCCTTACCGCCCCTACGTGGACCCGCCAGGGGTGGCGTACGTGTGCCGGAATACAGCCCCACCCTCCGTGCCCGAGTTCATTCAGAGACGCCCACGCGTTCTTCCAAGTGACGTCATAGAAAGTACCGGAGCATAATCGTGGCACCGCCGAGTGGAAGGAGGCTGATCTCCGGGATACCGCCCCGACGATCAACCCCAGGATGAGAGGAGACGTTGGCGTCAATGCTCAGGGCTATCTTGCCACGTCTATATCCGTCGATCCTCGCCAAACCGAGGATGACTCCTCGGTTTTTCTGATTTCCCTCGATCGATCCTTTAGGTGGTTCTGGTACGGAGCTTTCTTCTTTGATCTTTTTGGACTCGTATGTCGAGTCAGGCCCGACGGGGGAGTACTTGTGGAGAATGCTCGTGGCGGCTGAGACTCGACTAACGGTTGCAAAGTGTTATGTAATAATGTATGTTTGTGAAAAAAAAAATGCGTGGAAAGGGTTGAAAGCTTTCGCGGACGATGGGTTGGTATGAAAGATTATTGGAATTAACGAAGAAGGGGTATTCTTTGTTTTGGAATAATCGCAAGTGTGTGGGATAAGATGTGCTCGGTGTTGGAACTTGGAAATTCCTGGAATACTCGTTGACATGCCGAATATTTGATATTGGTGAACACGCCTTTAGCTTGGGACGCGTGGCGTAAGCCTAGCTTCGATTCGACGAGGGTACGCGATATTTACGCGTCACGTCGAAAAAGCCAGGAGTGGATAATGTTCGTTTGGACATTGTTCGATGTTTACCGGGTAGGTGCGGTGTAACGTGGAAAATCCCCGTATGCCAGATAGGATTGAAACGCGAATTTTCGCGACTGCAGTTCTACTCTCCATTCCCATATGTCGCGGGCGTCCCTGGGTTTGCTTTTACTTCGTTTATTTGTTTTTAATACCCCTGTCGTAATTTTCGAACTTGCATCGAAACACGCTTTGACAGCTGCATAAAAGAAAACCTCGCGCGAAGGGCGCGCAATAATAAATCCCCAAGCTAAAAGCACAGTAGTGTAACGCAGAATAATTGCTCGCACTTTCAAGCTTCCGGATTCCAATTCCGCGAATCACCTTTCGAACAATTTTTCCACGCGTTATATAATATATACACTCGTGCTGCCGGCAAGAGAGCCACCTTAAAAGATCAGGCCAAACGAGTCGAGCGCGAGGGAGAAAATCGGCACGGCACGCACAATGCGGCAAAAGCATCTGCATCATCCGCGAACGGTTTGATCCCATCTCTATCGACTCCAAGAGCGGCTTTGTGCCGTCCTCCCGCTGCACTCACGGGGTTGCTTCTGCTCCTGCCGACGCTGCTGCCGCCACCTCTACCGGTCAGCTTCAGCCACCTTTCACTCCCGCGGCCTCAGTTTGCTGGTGCCTCTCATCAGCTGCGGATCTGTTTGCGATCTGCGAAGGTATCGAATCCTCTAGGCCGTTCCAGGTACCTATCGTTCCGCGTACTCCTACTACTACACATCCCTCGTCATCTCCATTCAACCCTCTTCGTCCACGCCTCCTCCTTTCCTATTCCTCCAATTCTCATCCTTCTCCCTTCCTCGTTCCACAATAGCGACGAACACATAGGATCGCGCGTAGTTTCGAGTCCTCGTCTGGAAAGTTCTCCACGACACTTCTGGTCCGGCGGTGGCTGGGTTCCCAAGGGCGGTGGGCTCGGTCCGTAAGAAGTGGGCGTCCTACGTGAAGGATGGTCGATAATCTTCCGGCGGATTGATTCGCCGCCCGTCACGACGCTGACGTACTCCGCCTTCTCGATGGGGGGTTCGAGGGAATTGGCCGCCGCGTGTCCGACTGCCACAGGTGGTGGTGTGGCCCTTCCGGTTCCTCGTTTCGGCCTACGTCCTGCGCGACGCCTCGCCGATCGCGATGGATCTGCGAAGCGAGGAGAGCCTGGAAAGGCCCGAGGCGTTTCGGGAATGATTTAAGATCGGCCGCCTCCGCCCGGAAGTTTCCGCTTCTGGCTGCACAGCGCGCGCAAAGTGCGCCGAATTTCTCGTCCGGACTTTCGGAGTTTCGTGGCTGGATCTCGAGGCACTTGATCGTGGCTCGACGGAGTGAAAGTTCGGTTTAGTGGATTGCGTTGGATACGCGGGTGAGGAGTTTAACGTGCGAGTTCAAGTCCTCCTCGGTTGCTCGAATCGCTATTGGGCACTCGTGTCCTGGTGATTGCGAAGTGTTCGACGTTTCCACGTAAGAGTAGCTTGACGCGGAGTTCCATCGAACCTAGGCGTTTTCTCGTCAATGGGCCGGCCTTTTGAATTGCGACGTTCCGCGGAACTGAGGAAGATGATACGCGATTCGCGCCGATGAGTATGAACGACCGAGTTCTATAACGGATCTGCGCGAGTGTCGGGAGTATTCGTGATTACGTACGAATGTATGTTCAGGATATTTTCAAGCGGTTATGTAAAGTACCGCGTCTAAGATCGTGGAAGTATCTCGATAATTTATCGCGTAGACGACGGATTTTTGTTATGGTATTCATCTTCTGCTCGATCACAGTGTCGAGGGAGGATGCGATATGTCGATCGCGGAAATCGTGAAACTCGTTTAGCCACGATGTCGATCGTAAACATCGATAAGGACGATTAAAAATTTCACCGCAATGACGAATCGTCGATGTCGGACTTTGTATAGAATCTTGCTGGTGTAGGAAAGTCGCGGGGCGATTAATCGACAAATAATCGTCGCGGATGTTAGGAGAAGATTGGTTTTAAGAGAGGAATCGGACGTACGTTTTGCTTACGCGCGAAAACGAATGGCGGATGAGAATTCATCTGGCCGTGCAACTTACTCGCGATCGTTGCACACCCGGACGTAACCTCGTGGCATTTCTAAATGTGCACTCGTACACCGCGAGCACCTCGACATACACACACCACCGAAGGGCACGTTTGGTAATAATAAAACGTTACGCTCGCGCTTCTCATTCGCGTTCGAATTATTGGACGAAAATTACGGCCGTTAATCGCATCGAGCCTCGTTGCCTCGATGAAAGACTCAATTTGTTCGATAATTATAAAAACGTCGACACTGCTTTTAACAATAGTATTGTACAACTGATGGAAATCCGGAATTGGAGCTGCGACGTGCAATGTTTCGTACAAATCGAAACAACCGGAAACGCCTTTCGCGAACAATTCCTTTACGAAGAATCACGTCTCCGTTTAACATAGCATAAATAATACTTATAAATGATCGCGAGCCTTCTCGATGCATTCACCGCTTCCACTGGAAGGGATTTCAAAAGTTTCCAGGACATAGCCTTTTAATGCTTTTACTTTCCTCCGTTTGACTCTCGAGCACGCGGAGGCTATCCGCTTTCGACTATTCCGAGCGTAATATATTATGCCATTACATTATCTTCCTATATCATTCCAAACTTTATCCCCAAGATTTTACGAGCGTAAGGGAGGTTAGGAGGCGATCTCCGTTCCTTCATACCCAGCCCGATTTACTCCTCGGGAAAACGTACCTTACAAAGTGGCGAAACGAGGCGCATCCTCGCTGAAAGCCTCCTCGGTTTCGCGAAATCCCCGAGTCCCGAGGGTGGGGGGAGGGGCAAGAGCGTGCGCGTGATAATCCATTCCGTTTGTTAATTGCAAGGCTAATCGCGCATCACGTTTAATTACTGTTACAGTGTGGCTCCTTGGAGATTGGCGAGGAACGCCAGCGTCGGGTCGCTATGATGGAGTCCCTCTGCCAGGTCAACGGCAGCAAGACCAACGGCGAGAATGGAGGCGGAAACGAGAATAACAACAACAACAACAATAACAACAACAACAACAACAACAACAACAACCATACCCCTGACTGTACCGATCCCCAACAGAGGCTGGCGGTCCTGAGCTTCGAGCAGGTACGCCGGCTGAACGACGTGATGAACGAGGTCGTCAGTATCCACGGTAGAGGGAACTTCCCCACCCTGGAGGTCCGGCTACGAGACCTGGTGACGGTGGTGCGTAGCAAACTGGAGACAGACCCCAGCAATGGCGGCGCTGGCATGAGGGTACGAGACATACGTCTGAACGGAGGCGCCGCCTCGCACGTCCTGGCGACCGAGTCGCAGCCGTACAACGACCTGGACCTGATCTTCGCCGTTGAGCTGTCCGGCGGACGAAATTACGACAAGGTCAAGGCCGCGGTACTGGGCTCCCTCTTCGACCTGCTCCCAGAGGGCGTGAGTCGCAAGCGCATTACGACCTGCAGCCTGAAGGAGGCCTACGTCAGCAAGATGGTGAAGGTGAACAACGACGGGGACCGGTGGTCCCTGATATCCCTTGGCAACTCTCGAGGCCACAGGAACGTCGAGCTGAAATTCGTCGACTCCATGAGGCGGCAGTTCGAGTTCTCCGTGGACTCCTTCCAGATAGTGCTCGACTCCCTCCTGCTGTTCTACGAGTGCAGCAAGCTCCCGATCGGCGAGAACTTCTACCCGACCGTCGTCGGGGAGTCCGTATACGGGGACTTCCAGGAGGCCCTCTATCACCTACACAAGAAGCTGATCTCGACGAGGCATCCGGAGGAGATCCGCGGCGGCGGCCTCCTGAAGTACTGCAATCTCCTCGTCAAGATGTACAAGCCCTGCCAGCCCGATTACATAAAGATCCTCGAGCGGTACATGTGCTCGAGATTCTTCATCGACTTCCCCGACATAGGCCAGCAGCGGGCCAAGCTCGAGAATTACCTGTGGAACCACTTCGTGGGGCCCGAGGAGGAGGCCCTGAAGTATCAGTACCTGATGTTGCTCCACAACGTCGTCGAGGAGTCCACCGTGTGCCTGATGGGCCACGAGCGGCGGCAGACCCTCGCCCTCATCGAGAGCCTCGCCTACCAGGTGCTCTGTCAGGAGCAGCAGCAGCGGCTGACGAATCATCAGCAGGCACCGCCCGGGCCGCCCGCCACTTACGTCTACGCGAACGGTTACTATTACACCCCTGTCATATCCACGGCGTGCTACACGTGCACCTGCAACTCCTGGATGGCGTGCTCGTCGTGATGCGACACCACCATCGACGCCTTCGGCATCGCCATCACCACCAACACCGCCACCGCTACGACCATCACCAGCACCGCCACCGAGGATCGCGGTACCAGCATCGCGAGGAACACCACTACCACCACAGCCACCGACACCACCACCACCACCACCACCACCACCACCGCCTCCGCCACCACCACCACCACCACGGCTCATGAGCGCCCGGAGGACCAACGGGATCCGCGAGAGTCGAGGACTCCGCAGGAGGACCAGCGGGACGAGGCGTCCATCTTCCGCGAATTCGAGCCCCTCGACGAGGCTCTCGTCGTCAGTTGACGCACGCACCCAACGACGATCGGGTTGATCGGCTGCGAAGGTTTCTCCGCGAGGCCCTTCCCCGTGGGACTTCCTAGGGAGGTTGGGAGCGGGGGCGACGCGGGGATCCCCGGGGTCCTCCCTCGGCGCGAACCGGGGAGGGGGAAGGACGGGGGATCCTTCGCGCCCACGAGGGGCGCCTCCTTCTCCTCGATCGTTCGAGGTGCAGACGGTACTGGCTTGGGTCGTTAGGGGATCGACCAAGAGACTACAAGACTCCAAATAACAATGTGTTGTGCCTAACATTAAAAACCAAGATAGTAGAGAACCGTTCGACGGGGACTGAAACGCTCCGGTTGCGCGTCGGGTACGACGAGTATGCACTCACGGTTGTAAGAAAGTGCGTTAAACACGCTTACGATTTTAATTAGCGTCCGAGGGGAGTACAGTGCGCGTTATTCTTTCGAAGTCATTCCGGACATCGGCGAGGGTAAAGAGGGGGGTGGGGGGGGGGCGAAGAGGAGGCGGTTCGAGGGGGCGCCATTTGAGGAGGAACGACGGAGGGACCGTGCCACGAGGGGCGAAGAGAGGGGGGAAGAGGCGTCGGACGAGGAATCGCGGGCGAGCCGATATCGGGCTCCCTCACTCGGGGCGTCTCGCCCCTTTTTTTTATGGTTCTTTCTTTCTCTTTTCTTTTTTCTTTTTTCCTTGTCGCTGCAAGAGCTTAGATCGCGTCTCGATCGACAGGGGGGGGGGCGG
>JBCFXI010001885.1:0-36694 GCA_038496175.1 Ampulex compressa
TATACATATATATATACAAACACTATTACACTATTATTAATCGGAGAGAATTGAGATATAAGATTGCACTGGCCGTCGTATTTCTTATCGAACTTCTTTATGTCGTACCCGTATTCTGTTCGCACCCGACTTCTTTACGCGACTCTCTTGATCGACTCTCTTTTCTCGACTGTGTTCATCAACTGTCTTTTCCCGACTGTCCAGCGCATTTTCGGCACACAGCACACATACACGCTCATACATTCGAGGCCATAGGGCACGCGAAATTTCTATGCCCTTTATGTACATTATGGTGCGACGGTCGGCGCGACCGTCCGTAGCTAAGACTACACTATTCCAACGCATTATCTTTACCAAACGTAAAATTCTCGCGCACCATACAAGTCTGACTTAAATTTTGGTTATACTTCTTGTCATTTCGGTATTCAATTCATATCAAACTCTGTTCTTGCAGATTGCCATATATAAGTAGCATTAGCAGCATGACAGTTTACTTTTTTAATAACTCAAGTGTAATGCACGATTGAATTGAATATAAATAATAAGTGTTATATAACTCGGTGCGAAGTATGTGTCTAAGGTGCATAAAATGATTGACTCGGTTGCATGTAATGGAATACTTTTATTTATGTCTGTCTAGTACAACGAGCTGCTAATGACGCGCGTCGCGGCAATCGGCAGAAAAGTATAACTGCGTTGCCCTTTTGTGCCGTGTTAGACGCCACAGTGTAACCTTGCTTTTGATTTCCGCTGTACAAGCGAATGAAACTGAGTGCTACGAATTCGACAAAAAGTTGCTGGCGGCGTATTTGCAACGACGTGTTTAATCCGTGAGTCGGCACTCCCGGTATAAAATTTTACTAGGATAGGATTACAAATAGGTAGTAATAATTATATTAACCAAAATTAAATATCGTATTTAGTACATGTCACGATCTATCGTTTTTACCGACTTTTAATTATAGTTTTAAAATCAAGAAATGTATGGTTTTGGGTCAAGTGTGTCTACGCGACACTCTCCTGACATGAGGCAAATTGACGAAGGATCTCAGGTGAATTTTCTGAGGAATACAATGAATTCTTGGACGAAATCATCGTAAGGATGTTCGATGAATGGTTCAAGGACGATTATAGGAGGCTGAGAAAGATCCTCAAAAGCAGCGAAACCTTCTTCTTAAAATAAAAGATTTTATTGAAGATTCTAATTCGAAGTAAAACCTTTTAACACTGAGTTTTTGTCTACTGCGAGAATTATGTTTGAACTTACTTCTTATCAAGCTGACCCTTGGTCCTCTCGGTTACACCGATACTCAATCAAGTGCTCCTCAGTCTTTCCGCAGGTGAGTTTAGGCCAGGACGAATCAGAACTCTTCGATTATGAAAGAAACTAAATGCTGCTCGATTCTAGGTATTTGTACTCTTTCCGATACGCAGTCGAGTGCGCCTCAGGTTGTCTACAAATATCAGGATGTCCACTACTAAATGGAGAAAAGCTCTCTGAGAAAATATAATTATAAACGTCTAAAGCTTATTAGTGTTAATCTTTTTAGTATGGAGATTGAGAGACCGTCACGAACCTTTTTATAATCTTCTAACCGTGGTACACACTCGAATTAAGATAATCTAACTGTGCGCCGTGGCTAAAAGTACCTACTTATATATCGATAGAGTTCTACCTTCTAACGAAAAAATGACGAAAGCATGACCTGATTCTGTACGTGCAGCTATCCCATGCGTTTTAGATTTCAGTTTTGTTTTGGAGTTTTCAGAATTCGTGATGTTGACGAAAGGTTTATATCTTCGCAGACCTTCTTCTCATTTCCTGTTACTATTAAGGTACTATTTTACGGCTTTGACCCACAGGCTCCCAGTACCGATAACTTTAGTTGTTCGGTCTCTCTATCTCCTTTTTCATAGGCGTAGGGACGGTGCACGTAACAGTACGATATAACCAAGTATCATAATATTTACGAACAATATTGGATATATACATATGACGTTTGCGGTAAAGTAATTATACCTCATTTTCTCTGAAGATCTTAGTCAATACAATGAGATTGACACATTTAAAAGATTGCTGTGATCTTTATATAACAGATAATACTGCGATATTGATAAATTAAATGTTATTAAAGTGTAATCTTATCAGTAAATATCGAAATAACGAGTACTGATAATATCAGACGGAAAGTTCGTGTGTTCTTATTCAAAACAAATATCGTTGCATTGCTTTTAGATAATGTGATATATTTTAAAAAATACCTGATTTTTATCAGCTATTGTTATTGTTCCACAATTTTTTTTTAACGTCATTTTCGTAATATTTGTATTATAACTGATAAGACATATCAACATGGTACAGAAGGAATCGATAATTTGTGCTGTGACTGCTCAAGGAGAGCAAGAACTTTTTTTTTTTAATTGATTTTCGGCACCCACTGCTAAGGTCATCTGGTCTAGAAACTACTGTTTAAGGTGGGTTCCGAACTACTAGAGCTACGGTATTCATATTACATGAAAAAACCAGAAGTGATGGGCGAGATTTAAATCCGAGTCTCCCGCATGGCAGTCTGAGCCTCTATTCACTACACCACCGTAGATCGCACAAGGAGAATTTGAAACATGGCGGTGTCATGAAACAGGGAGTAATCGGCTGAGATTTATATACCCCATGACAGATATGCGCGTGATCTACAAACTTTGTAGTAACATATAATTATAGTCGTTATAATATACAATATAATACATTGACATGTTTATTTGTATTATTCGTAGAAACGTTTAGAAGCGAATATAATCATATGGAATCCAATATAACTTATTGTCAGTATAGGGATATGGAAAAGGAATAGATCAACTTTCAAACTTGAGAGATATTTTTTAAGTAGAAGCTTTTGCATCCGAGTTATTCCATATAACGATGTCGTAACATTAATTGCTTAATCAATTGTTTTAATGTAACATATATCGTGGATCTGACAAAAATCGTGCAATTGCTCTGAAATCAACTATTTCATAACCTTGATAAAGTACATTATAATTCTGAAAAAAAGCATTTAATAATTGCTCCATCATCCGTGTCGCAAAGCTACCTGATTTAATGCTTTTAATCAATTGATGTTACGAAATCGTTATATGTAATAAATCCGATCAAAAAGTTTTTTTTTCAGGGACCTGTTTATAATTTTAAAAGATAGTGAATTTGCGTCCCACCTTCTGCAATATGTTACATTAGATTCGATAATGAGTTCGCACGATTCTATGAATAATACAAGTAAATATGTCATGCGTATTGTAACAATCATTATTGTACATTTCTGCGCTATTTGTGAAGCGAGCGTGTGTTGATCTATGCATCTATACATCTCAATCAATCGGACCCTGCCGCCTGACATCGCCGCGATTAAATTCCAGGTTCTCCTTGCTTCCCTTGAGGGATCGTGGAACAATTTATTCATTCTTTGTGTACTAAGAGACCGAAACTTATTCTTTCTTCTCTCTAAAATATGATTTTGACATAAGATATTTTCAACGCGTTACGCACCACGCCAGTTTTACGTGCCGTTTCGTTCACACCAAAGTTAACCATCAAGTGGGCCACTTCGAGCCGCTTGACTGTCAGAATATATGCAGATGGTCAGATGATTTTTTTAAATCACAATAGATACTGTTTTGGATTCGTATTCTGAGTTTCCTTATAGTCTTAATGTTATAATAAAAATTCACGAATGTTAGGTTCAAAGATGGCAAAAAATTTATCGTGAGAAATTACAACCTTCTATAATCGATGTACAAGCAAACCTCACCTATGTTTACCTTGTTTTAATAAATTATATTTATGTTTTTAACACGTTGAGTGTTACGCGAGTTTATAAAAAAATCTCTGTCAGGCCACGCGTGTTGTTTAGAAGTGCACTATCAGTCACTGGTGACTGACGCGGCCTAAATGGAAAATCACAGCGTCAGTCACTCGCGACTGACGTGGCACTTAACACGTTGAATAATGGCTTGTACTCAGGAAAGGGGGGGGGGGTCTATAAGATGGTAGTGCTGAGGCAGAAGGATAGAGGGACGTGAAGGGGGTAAGATATCTGGAATATGTATTTCATAAGAATGGAAAACAAAACATTGTAGAGATAGGGCAAGGAAATGGTTTGCAAGAGATTGGGAAAGGAGACTGTGGCTGTTCGAGAAATTAGTATGGACGGTATTGAGTTAGGGGATGGAGGTATGGGGGTAGAACGGAGGAGAAGAGATGGAGAGGCTGCAGATTAGATATTTAAGATGGGTATTGGGAGTAGAAAGGGTAATATCTGCGTTTATGGTAAGAGAGAAGATGAAAAGAGAAAGATTGAAGATAAAGGCCGGGATAAAGAGCTAGAGTATGAGTATGAGTATGAGTAGAGAGATGTTGAGAGGAAGGGGAAAGTGAAAGGATAGAAGGGGAAGAAGCTGTGAACTATGTGAGAGAAAACGGAAGTCCAAAAGAAAAGGGGGGGTGAGGTAGGGGGGAGGGGGGGGGAGAGGGCGGACGCTCGGCTACGATCGGAACAACAGGAAAGAGGCGTGAAAGAATAGCATGTAAGTTAAAAATGTAAGTCAGGTGTAGGTTAGATTAAGATTAGAGTAAGATGAGAGGAAGAAGTAAGTTAAAGGAAGTAAGTAAGAAATTTCAGTAAGCCCGACATTTCAATTTGGCAGTATTGTTATTTTTGGTAGACTATAGTAAGAAATTGTATACGATTTTCATTTATTAATATCTGTAATATGAAATACACATCTGCACTTCTAAAAGATTCATATGCTTATAAAATTTTCCTTTATGTGACGCAATTATGCTTAATTAAGATTGGCAAAAAATCCATTGTTATCTACTTAATATTTTGTTTTAATCAATTTGTTTTCTTACTAATCTCCTTGCTTCTAGATAATGAATTGGATGTTGTTGGTTTCTTTGAGCAGTCGCTGCAGATAAGCAAGAATTTCTTAATTAATCTGGCAAAAAATTGAATCCAAAATGTCGATTAATTGCACTGTTTCGGTTCTAATTTGGGCTATGTTCAAGATATATTGAATTTATGTATAAAGAATTTCTTTACAAAAATACATAAAATGCACTGCGAGTAAAAGAGTTTATATTAAAATACGTGTTTTTGATGCGCATTTGTAGTGGAGATCCCTTTAATAGTAGAATTACTGACAGTTAAAACAAAGTTGTTTTTATAATATCAAAAACCGGTCAAAAGGACAGGTCATTAAAATATGATAATAATAATAAAATATTTTTATATAATATTTATTGATATTTGACTTTCTTAAAAAAGAAATTCCATGTTATTTAGTATATATCTGGTTGTTTAGGAATAGACGTAAACAAATACACCATGATTCTTGCTGCCCCGGCATGAAGTTATATCGCTATTCTCGTTGCATATCCGACTACCTGCGCAGTGTCCGAAAATTTGCTCAATAGGCAGTTTTTTTTTTGTAGAAATTTTCAAACCCGGTTTCTGGGAACAGTTTTATCCATTGTTAGTCTAATAAATATTCTTAGCGTACAGCTCAGTGTTTTCAACCGTTACAAATAAATTATATTTATTCTTGTTTTGTCGCATTTAGCAGTATCCGGCGTAAATTTGTTATTTTCGATCCAGGTACCTATACACTAATATTATTTATCCATTTTGGATTATGATCCTTAGATAAGGATTGGCACATTTTACCATTTACGCATCAATAAGAACAATAAGTATAATAAGGAATACATGCTCTAGTATAATAAATATTCAAATAAATTTTCTTTTTAAACTTAAATTATTCTTATAGTGTAAAAAGTATAGTTTGTCACATTTCTTATACTTAAACGTAGTTTTTTTTAGTGTATTTTTCATATATATGTGGTAAAATTATCTATTTGGTTAATCCCGGAGGAGTTCCCAAAGATTGTGGTATGATGAATCGATGATTGATAGTATATATATAGTTTATTAATTGAAACAATATATATACAAGAACTATTGACTAGTCGGATATAAGGTAAGGAAATTAATCTAGTCGTCGCACTTCTTAACAAGCTTCTCTACGTCGTACTTCTTAGCTATTCGCGTTCGACTTTTCTGACTGCCTTTCCCCGACTCTCGTCATCGACTGTCTTTAGCAAACTCTGTTCATCGACTGTCTGCATACAGCAGACACACACACACACACACACACACTCATACGTTCGAGGCGATAGGGCACTCAAAATTCCTATGCCCTTTGTATGTAGAACGGCGCGACGGTCGGCGCGACGGTCCGTCTCCAAAACTGCATTGTTCCAAAATTCTCGCGCACCACACACACACACACACACACACACACGCACGCACGCACGCACGCACGCACGCACGCACGCACGCACGCACGCACCGCTTATTACTGGTATGTTGGTTGCCCTGACACAGAAACAAATAAATATGAATAACGCCATAAAGCAGGGACTCCGAAAACTAGAGGAGGTAATTGACAGCCTGGAGTTTGTCTATATGGTTCGAGTAAAACTCGCTGCAGGAGCTTCAATACAAGCACAAGTTTTTTCTGAAAGGACATCGGGCAAACTCTGTACTAGATCCAGGCACGACCAAAAGAACAGCGACAAGCCCACCGCAGTTTTTGGCGGAAGTGCCGAAGAGAGCAATACGAGAGACAAGCGAGGTTGCGAAATGGACGGAGGTCCTCAAGAAGATGAAAAAGAAGAGTGAAAACTCGAAAACGGAGGATATGACCCCCTTAACCTCAGAGAAGGAGAAGGAAGAGAATAAGGAGAAGAAAAGGAAAAAGAACAAGGAGCAGAATACCAGGAAAAGACTGCGAAGCCGTGGAGCTCTCGTGCTTCCTATGCGGCACGAAAGATCTGGAGCAGAAAAATTATATTGCCGGGTCGAGGGTGTGCAAACCCTTTCGGGAGACCCTTGTAAAAGCCAGCAAGAGTAGACCAGAGTACTGCAGGGAAATCTCAACAGGAGCAGAACAGCTCATCACCTCCTGACCCAGATCTGCTCTCAGAAGAACGCAGATATCGTCCTCAGCAGCGAACAGTATCAAGGAATGGCTGGAGTAAGATGGTACGCTGATCAAATGAGCACTGTGGCCGTTTAGATCCCAGATCCTCGGAATATATGCGGAACGCATGCCGCAATAAGAGAGCTCCAAACCCGGAGCGCCTTCCAAGAGAGGTCTTGAAGCATTCTCGCCCATTGTTCTTGCTGGCCACCTTAGACGTGAGAAATTCCTATAACTTCGTCAGGTGGAACTTGGTATTGCAGAAACTTAAAGACGATTTTAAGGTCCCGCGGTACCTCCTCCGAATTCTTGGAGATTACCTAAATGGGCATTTCCTCAACTACAACGCAAATTATGATCCACGAAGTCTGGAGCTGACATCAGGGGCAGCGCAGGGCTCCATACTCGGACCCGATCTCTGGAACATTTTTTATGACCGCATCCTATGTATAGACATTTCTCACGGAACGTTTCTGGTGGGGTACGTAGATGATATTGCGGTAGTCATCACTGCAAGGGACATGGAAACAGCGTAGCTGCGACTCAACTAGGTAATGCGTAGCGTCATTTGTTGGATGGAGGATTACGGGCTGAGTCTAGGAGCGCACAAAATAGAGATCGGGCTTTTAACGAAGAAACGCATCACCACTTTAGACAACTTTACTGTAGAAGATGCGACGGTCCAGAAAAAGTCAGCTGTTAAGTATCTGAGGGTGATGCTCGATAATAAGCTCCCGTTCGGAGAGCACATTTTGAGGGCGGCCGACAAGGCGACAACAGTACAACAGACAACAGACAACAGTGGCCTCGCTCAGTAAGATTATGGCCAACATAAGTAAGGCGGGAGAGGTCGGTCTCTACCTACCCCAATTTTTGACAGGATACGGGCTTTTCCGCTCCTATCTCAGTAAAATGGGAAAGGTAGCGGACGGCAGTTGTTCCTATGGCGATTCGAATGCCGATGACGCACATCATACATTTTTTTAAATATGATCGGTAGAGTGTTGAACGACTCGCCTTGGTGTAAGACCTCGGAAACATCTCGCCGGACAACATCATCAAGAAAATACTCCGAGGCCCGCAGGAGTGGACAACGGTGGTTTCGTATGTTAAGGCTATCTTGCGAAAGAAGAAAAGCAAGATGGACCGTCTATGGAATGCTCCTTACTATGTTCTATACCCCTGCTCCCAAGAGTCACTAGAAAATGTTTCTTTGAAGAACCTGAGAAATATGGCGTTATCCTGCAGTAATGATCGATGGAGGTGCCGGGATGGATCACTATGATGAATATGAGTTTAGTCGGTAGGGTTCAACGGCATGAGCGAGCCCAACACATTAGGGAACAGGATGGCCGAGAGCCCCTGATGGTGCGCAAAAAGCATTCTCAGATTATCACAAAAAAATATTACTATTATTATTATTATAGCCTCATTATTATTCCACTTTCTTATTTGACACTATTTGCGGAAACAAAATGAGCTCTTTAAAGTTCTTTGGACATTAGTTTCTCGTAATCCTATCAATGGGTTCTCTTTTCAGCGGCATTTTCTGTGGCAAATTCATCTACTAGTAAAAACATAATATTATTTCTAGATATCTTTTCAGCTGTTATTTTTTTATGTAAAACCCAGACATTTATACAAATAAATCCAAAATCATAAAAAAACACTTGAACTAATCATCTACTTGATCCTCATTTGATGCCATTTGGTCTGTTGTAATGTCTATACCAAATTTAGTTTTATTACAATATTCAACCATTTTAGGTAAGCGCTTGTTACTTTTTTCAATTCTGACAAATTTATCTTTAGTAAAAATGGTTGATGGCAAGAATATAGTTTATTAAAAGGATTAATATAACCGGTGCGAGTTGAGATTTAGGAATGAGCTGGTCGTCGTACTATTCAGCGAATCTCTATGTCGTACTTCTTAACTGCATTCTTGACGGCTCATACCGCATGGATTTTGCAGTGCTCTAGACAGTGCCTCAGTGACGCATTTATCCACACACAGCCACACACGCACTTTTATGCGTTCGAGGCCGTAGGACACTCAACATTTCTATGCGCATTATATACATTGCAAACTATTTCCGTTGAATGGCCACTAAGCCGTCTTCCAAATATTGCCCCGGCTTTGTTTTTTTCTTATTAAACGACCATCGATCGTCGACCTATATTTTAAATATGGATTCCTTCGGTTGTTTTCGGACTTCCTCTCGATCTTGTTGGAACATTCTTCTCCATTTCTCTTCAACCATTTCTCTTATTGATGGATCTTCTGTTACACCCACGTGTATGCCAAACAGTAAATTAAATCGTGTGGAACCTCTGCTCTTACTCGGTGTTTTATTCAAGTACCGCTGGACCAGGTCGAGACGACGGTACCATTATTCAGGCCTTGGTGATGACATCTTTGCAAAGGAATGAACGTTCTGTTGACCCTCTCTATTTGTCCATTACCACTGGGCAAACCGGTAGTAATTGCGATGTGTTGTACGTTTTCTCCTTCAAAATACTGCTTGAAAGCATCAGATGTGAAAGCTGTTCCCCTCTTTTACACTATCCTACGTCGATTTCCGAACAAACTCGCCAGTTTTTGTAAATGACACAATACTACAGTTGCATTGGTAGATTTTGTTGCGTATAACCATATGAATTTGGTGAATCCGTCCACGACAACAAAAATAAATCTGTATTTCTTCCTGGTTGATGGGATAGGTCCACGGTGATTGATGTGATATACGTGAAGAGGAACGCTTTCCTTATTAATGGTGTAACTATCTTTGTCGCTTTCCCGCTTTTCTTTTGGCCAATATGGAATTAATACAATTTCGCACTACTTTTTCTACAAGATGTCTCATTCACTCAAACCTATTATCCTTTTTTACCAACATCTCGTTTTTACTTATCGCAAAAATGCCCTAATTTATGTGCTCGGCGAACAACATGTATTTTCAATGCCTTACATACAACTATTAGTTTATCTCCAACTACTTCTCTATATAATATATCTTGACTTATCGCAAAATTATCGAACCTTTATCTCTAATCCGTTTCATGATTGTACGAACACGTTCGTCTATGTTTTGTAATTTTTGAGCTTTGCGATGAGTCTTTCAGTCGCATGGATTAACATTACTGTTGACAAAGGGTTACGACTTATGGTGTCAACGTGCGACATGCTTTTCCCAGGTCGATGTTCAATCGCGTATGTAAATTCTTCAAAAAACGCCCATCTAGCCACTCTTCCATACAGATCTTTTTTACGCATAGTCATCGCAAATGCATGGCAATCCGTGACTATCCTAAACTTAATACCCAAAAAGTATACTCTAAATTTCTGAAGCGACTTTACGATGGCCAGGACTTGTACCTCGTAACTGGGATACTTTTCCTCGACAAGAGTAGTTTCCCCGTTTGCGTAAATTCGTTGTATAATAACAACGTTGCATTAAATTCGTCCCGTATCCCGAACAGGATGCGTCCGTATGCAATTTCGTTTCTGTCTTAGAGGTATATAATCTGAGCACCGGCCTGTTACAAAGAATTATTTTAGGCTGTTCAAAAGATCTTTCTTCTTCAGGACCGAAATAAAACTCTACGTCATTTTTTAAGAGATTAGATAATATCCGAATGATAATTGAGTACTGCGGTACAAATTTTCAGAAATACCCTGTTAACTTTAAAAAGCTATAAATGCTTCTGCAATTTAAGGATTTCAGAAATTTTGTGACTCCCGTGGTCTTATTGTCTAACGGCTGAATCTGTCCGTTCTCTACTATGTGTCCCAAATATTTCACGCATGTCTGTAAACATTGATATCTCTTCCAGTTGATTATCAAACCGAATTTACTGGCTATTTTCAAACCTAATTTTAATTTATCGATCTCGTTATCGATATTGTCCGAAGGTATGATTATGTCGTCTATATAAAGAAATACTACCTTTTCAGCTATTAACCGTTTGAAGGCCATGCTAATAAATTTTTAAAAGAGTGCTGGGGAATTACACAAACCAAACGGTACTTTAAGGAATTCATAGTATTCATTGAGCACTATAAAGACTATGTATTTACGACTCTTTTCATTCACAGCGACATAGAAAAACTCATTCTTTAGATCTAACATGCTAAACACATGCGCACCCTGCAATATGTCTAACTGATCCCCAATTAGGGGGAATGGGTAACGGTCCTTTAAGATTTTTCTGCTTATTAACCGTTTTTCTCTCGAATAACTCGAACTTGAACCGTCTTTCTTTTTGACCAACAGTACCGGACTCGCATAATCAAAATACGAAGGTTGTATTACACCGGCGTTGAGTCATTGCCCTACCTATTTGACAACTTTGTCGTTGTCTTGCGACGATAAGCGCTTTGCGCATTGGTATATCGGTTCTTCGTTTTTTAGTGGTATATTCATTTCCAAGCGTACGTCGCGTATTTTGTGTAGACGATATCCCTTCACCACGTCATTTACAACGCTTCTGTGGCGTGGATTTACAAGGTGTGATAAATCAATGCTATCGGCTTCCCGAATTGCATCGATTTTATATACCTCAGGTAAATCTGTCACTTTCTCGCCCTCACGTTTTAAACTAAAAATAGAAACGTTCCCTTCTCTGATTCGCACTTCTACGCCGTTCAAGAAGTTGACCCCAGGCGATAACCCGTACTGCATTAACTTATCCGATACTACATGCAAAACAATTTTAGACTTATTGTCATCTATAATTACTTCGATTCCTATTTGCCCGAAGGTGGAATTATTATCAAAACCGACGCCTTGGAATCTTAAAGTCTTTTTACTTATTGGGTGAGTGCAAAAGTTCGTGCGGAGTTTCTCATACCCCCATCTATTGAAACTTCGCAGAAATTTTTGCACTGACCTAATACTTCGAGAACACCGATCTGAAATTAGCAGTCTGTTCTAATGAAGCTTATATCACTACCCGTGTCGATCAACGCTGTTATCACTTGTTTTCCTATTTGCACGTCTTTTCAACATTTCCCATCGGTTTTGTAATTTGTGGCGTAACTTTTCTCTGCGTATCTTGCTTTGCTAAATCATTTTGGCAATTCGGCGTAATATGCCTAAATTGATTACACTTAAAGCAACGCGTGCCCTTTGATTTTGATAGGCAATTCGCACCCGCGTGACTGTATGCACCACAATTATAACGCCGTCGCGCACTTTGTTCCCAAACATAATGGCGTAGTCTTTCTTTACGGTCGCTGTCATTACTTATTCTCGTCTTCCTTTGTATGCTTCCCTTCATCGTCTCATACAAGATGAACTTCTTCTATCTAGAATACTGTCAATGATGTATTGAATGACGTCTTCTTCTCGATGTGCGCCTGGCTGCTATTTCGCATATCTTGTAGATATACTCGTGATGCGTTACGTCTGGCTTCTTTGCACGTTCTATGGAGACATGATGAATCGTGCGAGAACTTACTGTTTTGGAAAATTGCTTTTACAAGGCTTTCTTAAAATTTCTTCACGTCTTACCAATCTTTTGGTACTGCACGAACAATTTCGCTAATCCACATTATAGACGTTTGCAATAGACGATATTTTGTACATCCGTTCAC
This sequence comes from Ampulex compressa, assembly GCA_038496175.1. Classification (NCBI taxonomy): domain Eukaryota; kingdom Metazoa; phylum Arthropoda; class Insecta; order Hymenoptera; family Ampulicidae; genus Ampulex; species Ampulex compressa. The sequence goes on from JBCFXI010001885.1 coordinate 12,638, forward strand.
TCGTATAATTCTGCCAACTCCTTGAAATTCTGCAGCCGGTATCGTACTGTTAGCGTATTATCTCCGCTAAACGTTTGTATGGAGTCTTTAACGTCCTTGAATGACATCTGTCTTGGCTGCCTTTTCACTTCGCCGTCGTCGTAATCCGAATTATCTTTGTCAGTGTCACTATTTTCGCTACAATCTTCTTTACGTTTCATGGCAGTTATTAATCTTGTAACCTGTCGAATCGTTCCCGGCTAGATTTGACAGGCTTTTTTCTATTTCTAAGATTCGTGCACGGGACACGCGGAAACACGTGTTATATATATATCTATTTGTCTACGCGCAGGGTATTTGCATGAGATATAACCACGGCGGATAATCTATATATATATATAAATACTGTCGAGAACAATGTTTCCGTGTAGTTAGTAAATAGGACTGCCGGTTTGATGCAGTAGTTATTTCCCAGACTCTTTACGTGTTTTTCGTTACACTCACTCTGTCCCGTGCCACAGCTCGGAACGTGCACCCACTCACACTGCCCGCAAAAGAGTGCCGCTTTGGGCCTCTTCCGAAATTCAAGATCGTTCGGCGACGGAGATGTGCCCCTTTCGACTCATTAGGGTACTATGTATGGATCGCTAACGAGTACGTCGATAACATAGACTACCGCTAGATCGGCGTCTATGTAACGTACGGTTACAATCTGGCAACGAATTCTTTTTTTAACCTTTTGTGTCCATCCTCATTTTCTCCAGTTTCTCTTTTAGCTCGCGTATTTTTATCTGGCTGGTCCTCGGTTCGGTCACATCCACAATCGTATTCAAAAGCTCTTTGCAAGACGATTTTCCACTTGCCGTTTTGCACACTGAGTTTAAAATATGAACGTCTATAATAATCGGCACGGTATTGTCTATTTAGCTCATTCTGGACGAACTCCAAAAATTGAGGTAAAAATTGTTGTTGGTAAAAATATATTTTATTAAAAGGATAAAAATATATACAAAGACTATTAGAACTATTGATAACCGGTGAGAGTTGAAGTTTAGGATTGATCTGGTCATTGTACTTCATAATTGCACACTCAACGGCACATATTCGACTGACTTTGCAGTGTTCAGTCATACATTTTTCGACACACTAACAGACAAACACTTTCATGCATTCGAGGGCATAGAACACTTACAATTCCTATGCGCTTTATATACATTGCGGCGCGATGGCCGATGCGACCGTCCGCCTCTAAGGCTCCATTGTTATGACACATTAAGGCTACTCCATGCAAACACACTCTGAATATTGTTAAAAATTTTCGCGGTCCACGGTAATATAAAATCTATCTTCTTAGTTTTATTTTTGTAAAGTGTAAGAACACACCCAATTGCTATGTAAAGTAATTATGAAGAACGTGCCATAGTATCCTTCATTATCTTAGAAACTTTTTAAGAAAGCATTTAGAACAAAACATTCAATTCACATTCTACGTCTCCAGATCAAAATAAACAGCTAAAGATATTTCCGAATGAATGTATTAATTTTGCATTTGTATCATGATCGATTTAGAATTTTTCTCATATTCATCACCATCATATTGAACGATACGCAATGAAAATTCTAAAGATGTTAATATGACAATGAATTTATAAAAATGTAGTTTGAGTTTGATAAACAAATTGTAGAACTCTTTCAAACCTTGACAATTGCCATTTTGGCTGGTCTTGGAATAAGTAACCACGATACAAAATTATTTTCATACTGAGTAAAAACAAATAAATAAAACTCATTATATTATTCATTGAGTTGTCTCTGCAAAAATCGTTGCATTATTGCAGATAAAAATGTAATATGTAGTAGGAACTATTAAACGAAATTGTAAATCCAGATATTTGACTGGTATGGTAGTTGGAATGTTAATCATTGTATCTACTTGACGATGGGGGGAAATCGGTAAGGGTATTGACAAACCTTTGATGATGGGATAAACGCGTTCAAGTTGCCATTGCTTTTGGGAAGACATACTTTATGCTTATGCTCCAAACATGTCATATGTTTGACAATTTTTTATAGTGACTTTATGTGTTCTTCTTTCAAAGAACGTGCCCCGAGGTGATAATTATAAAATTGTGTTTTTTTATTGATCTGTTATCGAACAGATAATAATAATTTAAGCATTTTTTTTTAAATAAGGCGGTAAAAGTCCATAAATATAATAGTACTGGCTAGACAACCTCCTAAGTGGGCATAAGCCGCTGTTTTGTTTATAACTGCATCAGTGTGCATGCAGTGTGTAAGAAACTAAATTCTTCAGGCCTACATTTGATTATGCAGTGAGAAAGTGATCGTCGTAATGAATAGATGCATAATAGTATATCAAATTGAAATAAAGTAGCAATATATATTTTAATGAGTGTAGTCTTTATTATTATTTTATTATATATTATTCTATTGGCTCTCACAGCCTTTAACTGTTGTTATTACTTCTCTCTTTAGCATAATATATAAATATAGTTATAAATATTAAATTATTTGTCACTGGTATGTGGAACAATGTTTTTAGATGTTATTAAATACTCATGTGTAGGTGATTGTGAAAAAGAAGCAGGTAGCTGGACGGGAAATCGAAGCTGGGATTATTCGCTTTTCGCGCGACTGCTCTACGAAGAGATATCACTCACACAATTCATAATACTATTGCAAGATATTAGTGAAAGTTTGGGCGCTTTTGGTTGTTACAAGTGTAAATTCTTTAGCGAGCGGACTTAGATGTTAGGAATCGCATAAATATAATACGTCTGTTTTAAAGAATAATAACATCAGAGACATGCTTTAAAGAATAATAATTATCCTAACAATCTCATAACCACTACAATAATAAAATATACTAAAAAGCTCCTACCTTTCCCTTTTAATAAATATCTCAAATCTAATACTATCAGATTTATTCCGATCTCTTTTCTTGGCTAAATCACAGAAAGAATTAACAGTATTTTTCGATATATTCAATATAAAAAAAGAGAGAGAGAGAGAGAGAGTCTATATAATCATAAATCAGCCTTTATACTAAATAATAAATTGGATAATATCATTAAATTAGAGAAAGACTTAGAAGAAATAAAAAGCGTCAGCAATATAGTTTACAAAATCAAATACAAAGAATGTGATAATATTGATATTATAAACGTGGTCTTGTCGAACAGATTGTTTTACCAGATGTGCGGGTAAAGAGAAAATTTCTTGTGTATTTTTTCCAACGTTTCGGCTCTATTACGAGCCCTCTTCAGGGCTGCATTAATACGCTGAATATTACAAAAGTACGTAACATTGTATGATATTGAAATATAAAGTGTTGATAAGCAAATCCATGATATATTCTAACGCTATATAATTAAAAGGTAGAAAAGATTATGGATGAGACTAGAATAATTTACAGTAACGCTCAGAGTGAACATAATGAGAGAAAGATGTGTGGTATTTTAAAACGTATGATAAATTGATGCATTGGATACACATTGCATAATTGTCTAGAAAAATACTGTTATGTTCTGAAATTATATGTGAACGGATACTGGAAAAAAGAGCCTTTCAGGGCATACTTTATTGTCCCATGTGGCGAATATAATTGTGAGTTGTAAAATGTATCAAAAGTGTAGAAATGACCCATTTTTTTAAATTTATAGGTAAGAATATGCAGAATGGTCGTTTTTCGTTCTTGTTTGGACAGAGGTCACCAGGAGACTGTTGGCAGGTCTATTTCAAAAGTAACAACTAAAGACATCTATTCTGCATTCGCCAATTTAATGTTTTCATATCTATAGATGCCTTTATTTTGATGACTCTTACCTGATGGATTCTTTGGGAAATTGGAAAGAGAATAACGGCCTTTAGTCCACTTTCTTGAATTTATACTCTGCTTCTTAATTCACACTTATTCACACTTATTCACAAGAAGAACTAGATGATTTTTAATCATTTAGTAAAAAATTTTTTCCGACACACGCAACTGATCGTCGATGTTAATAGTAGTTATATTAAAATTATGGATATATACAACGATATCACCACTTGTAATGAAATTTTTAAACACTTTATATTTTTATAAAAAATATACCTTGGAAATTTCTGCGTAGCTTGTTGTAACCCAAATGGCATTAATAAACTGATATTGTCCTAAAAGCGTTACAAAAGAAGTATGCTTTCCCGACTGCTGTACCATAATTCACGTGCAAAAAATTCATCTTTCAAAACGAATGTGCTGAAGTAAGCTTTATTGCGAAGAATTTGTTACGGGTCCTCGAGATCAGAAATAGGAAAATTCTGTCTGCGTATCGTCTTATTTAATATTCTGTAATCGACATTCGTGTGAAGTATATCATTTCATTTTTTCCGCTAGTAGTACTGGCATATTCACTCTCATGCTTCTGGATAATCCCTTTCCGTAATAAATCATCTAAGATGCTGTGTAATCCCACCATTTCTCAACGAGACAGCCTGTGTGGAATAAGTAAAAGGGTTTTGTATTACTTATTGTCAATATTAATTCTGCTGTAACTGTAAGCTTACTAGATCTATCAGCTAAAAGGTGTTTCTTTTTAAACATACCGAATGGCGGTTTCTGCGAAAGAGAAAAGGAAGATGAAAGAACAAGATATATACTAAAATAGGTTTCCCTTTTTTTTTTTTAATTAACTTTTCCGCACTGACTGCTAAGGTCATTTGGCCTAGGATCTACTGTTTAAGGTGTGTTCCGAACCACCAGAGCTACGGTATACATATCGCATAGAAAAACCAAAGGTGATGGGCGCGATTCGAACCCGGGTCTGCCGCGTGGCAGTCTGAGCCTCTATCCACTACACTACCGTAGCTCCTTAAACTAGGTTTATCACTCGGACATCGATCGGGTATCAATCATTCCAAAATCTGCGTAAGATCATTGCCCTTGATAGGCAAATCTTATAAGGACCCGAGCTAATGGCAGTGGATCTTGCACTTTGCTTTGAGAAGGGGTGATATAAAGGAAGATTGTTGGGATATATTGCAATATAAGCAGAAGACACTCAGTTGAAGACTGTGATTTTGTAATTTTGCGACGCGACTATTTTGTCACTTAAATCTTTGATTTCCCGTCTCCTTTCAATTATTTATAATTAGACGTAGTCTTAAGAGTGCTTAATTTTTACAGACTATCTTTTCAGCTCGTTTTATATTCTCTCTTGTGGACAAAGATATGAACCTAGTAACGCAGCGCACCCTGCCGCTGCTCTTGGAAGGTACATTCCGAACACAGATATTTTACCAGTTAATACGTTTTAAACTAAGTTAGGAAATTCATATGCAATTAAATATTTAAATAAATATTCAAACGTTCTTTCTCTAAAAAATTCCATCAACTTATTATTTCGATCAGTTTCGTTCCAAGGAAATGTCGCACAGACAGGTTTAATTCAAAAACCACATAGGCTTTGTATGTCCTACAAATAATACAATTTGGTGATAACGGTGGGATCATAGAAAATTGGCAACGACGCCGATCCAATGCCAACTGCAGTTTGTGATACAAATATATAATCGCGTAAATAGATATTGCTTGCTTGCTGGTATATTTGGATTAACATTCAATCGATTCATGTCATTATCTACGGAATCGTTTACCATAATATTGAAAACCTAATTAACAACCATATTCTAAATTGTAGCTTTTATTTCTGTTAAGCGTGCGCCGTGAATTGCCTACTCTTTACAAAAATGCCTACCGTGGACTACGTACTTTTTACAAAAGTGCGCGAGTTGAGCAGATTGAATTTTCATTTCAAAGTATATTGATTGTAACTGAAATAAATTACGTAGTTACCTCAAAAGCCTTAATAACCATTTATTTCATTAAGCAACAATGACATGAACAATATAATGGTAGTACATTATACCTTTTAAACTAAAAATTTAATAGTTTTGTATTCTGTGGTAAATCTCAAAACAAGGTTCAATACATAAGCCAATGTTACATTTTATGCGTTCGTAATGCGAATCAGTCTTGTGATTGTTTTTACAGCATACAGCGCATTTACGACGTGGAGAATGTTTTTTAGTTTCTTTAGTTATACAGATATGTTAACTAATGCGCAATAAATGTACACACAAATTTAATGAACAATACCGATAAACAATTGTACAAAAGCACATTTAAACGATTATTGTCTTTTTATATCGATATAGGCTTACAAGCATTAGGCATATATCGCTTTATAGATTTGTTTTTCCCAGGTTGAATGGTTTTGTGAAAACTTACATACGCGTTCGTAACCTACATGGAATGGTTGTAAGAGAACGCATATATGGATTCAAAGCGCTCAAAGCGTTAAGGTATCTCAATCTAGAATAACAGCTGTTAACATGATTATCAGTAAGAACATAAATCATCACATTTTACTTTTCAACATTATCCAATTGAACGGTTACTATCACATCGCCCAGTACGGTGAAGCTACTATTATTTATGCTAGCATAAGAGCTAGAACTTAAAGAAATGAAATTATTCAAAGAGCCGCGCGACATACATTTTTCCATTATAAACGTAATAGGACTGCCCGTATCTATCAAAGACTGCTATAATACAATAATTGATACTTTCGTTCCTTATTTTGTATAGAATATGCTTGCTAAAGTCATTAATCCTTTAAGTACGGCTGAATTCTGCACATGACTATTTCCCTGGACAGCAGAGCCTGACGCAAACAAAGTTAAAAAAAAATTCTTTTTTGAAACGATACAGTACTGCAATGTCTACGGACAATACCGTTATCTACACGACTACATCAGAATAAAGTATTTGATGATTAGATTATAATTTTTTTTTTAAATATATTGCACGTACTTTGACTTTAACAATTCGCCTTAGTAATTAATAATACAATTAAGTATGATATATTTTAAAACATGGTACGACATACAGATCCACGTCACAATCTTCACACTCATAGCTAAATCTTTGTCTTATAGCGTTTTTCGAACATATAATACAATTTCGTAACGCTTTTTTTTAGATATTTTGGATTTACAATACGATGCAAAATGTTTTTTGGTTAGGCTAAAGAGCTGATGAACGATATATTTGCTGCAGCTAACGTTACTATTCAAATCTCCGTATTATTTAGAAAGCCGCAAAAGTGGCGTGTCGTTCTGAAAGAGGATATCCGCGAAATCTAAAAGCTAATCCGTGCGTCCTACCTAAAAATGTAATATTATATGATGTTTTATTCACAAATTTACCTGCTCCGTCTCACTAAACTTATTAGTATCATAATGTTTTGTTTATTAATTTGATCTGCTTTATTCCTTTTGGAGAATCTTTCCTTACGTCTCTCAATTCATTATATATAAAACATGAGCCTTTTTCTGTGTGCGGAAGTCGACATTCATTAGAAAGAAGACCTATGCTCTCCATTCCGGAGGTACTGCAATGAAATATCGCACGGTCGATTTTACTTTCTCCACTCAGAAGACCACATTGGCTCCTTGGATATTTAGGTGACATATCGACTTTTTATAAAGCAGCCAAGATGTTTTTGACTTGAATTGTTAAATTATGATATGAGTTTGTAGTTGTGCTTTTGGCCTGCTTTTAATTAGGAAATCAATTATAGCAGATTCGTCCATAGGCACGCTATTTTCCAGTGTAAACTTTGCATGAAAGTGATTTGCAAATGTTTTGCTGTTCCTCCACATGCGTCCTTGGGTGCTAATCTCGTCTTGGGTTAGTTTGGTTAGTTCTTGAGTGCTAATCCGCTTAGTTGAAGGTTCAACGTGTCTTTCATTCTGTCTAGCTACTGTGCAACTGGCATTCCAATATAATGGAACACGGAAAGGCAACCATGATAAGGTTTTATTTCTTAACCTGTTACTTAACAATTTGATTGAGTATCGAGCAGCATTATCATCAAATCTATGTGTGTTATCAATCAACGTTAACTATTGCTCACAGTGGTGAAATAATAGCACCTGTTCATCAAACTTGTTTGGCCATTCACAAATAGCTTTTATTAAGACCGTCGTCTGGATATTTTCTGTACTTGAATACGAAGAGAATTCCTCATTAAGTCAAGTTGTCTCTCGGCAGCACCTAATTATATTTTGGCAATCTCTTACTATTTGCTGAAAACATTAACTGGATGCTGCAACGCAGACATATAATTTACAGTTCGACCAGACCCTTCATTGATGTTTCCATGGATCGTCGATGTAGCATTCTGGCTTGGAGTACTTTGGCTATATATATTCATATCTGCACAAACTGTTGTTCAGCTGCTCGAGGGATCAGCTTCAAATAATCTTCCAATCAAAGTATCCTTGTATTTGGAAATCGTAGCCCTAACCTAAATAAAAAAAGCTAAATAAAGAAAAATAAAGCTTTAATTCGTAGACTTAATCGTCAATATTCTTCATAACGAAGAAGAAAAAGAAAAAAAGAAAAAGAAAAAGTGACGGTGTCAGTCACTGTATTTCAATTGTGCTTAGTTTCAATGTTACGATGGATTAAATTATTCAAAATAAATAATCGGTCAAAATAAATAGACTTACCCTTATCAGTTTTATCAATTACTTTTTTAACTTCAAAGTTGTGATAGAATGATCGTACCACGAGTAAGATTAAATATTTGCCACACAAACAAGGCTGATTACATTACGAATGAAGAATTAGAATTAAAGAACATGAATGCTTGCATGTGTGGAAAAAGTTACAGAAGGCCGCAATTTCCTTTCCACCAAATTCGATTCTCAATTCATATGGGTGTAGTGTAATATAATAGCATCGTAGATGATATATCTATATCTATCTATCTATCCATCTATCTATCTATCTATCTGTCTGTGTGCGTGTGTGTGTGTGTGTGTAATTTTGCACGAAATTAAATGTTTCACATAAAACTTATATAACATAAACCATAACTTTTAGTTGAAATGTATGTTTACTTACGTTTTTTTATTTTTTACTAATTCTGAAAAAAACATAAACGTAAACGTAAAACCGTAAGCGATTGCATTTACACATTACAGCGGTAAAATCTGCGTGTGATAATATACTGATTATTACTTAATTGCTAAAATTTTATATTTGATGTTTATCAGAGAAAATATCTATTTGCGTACACGTTAATTTCTTAATGTAAATGATAGGTTTCCACTTTTGTTTGCTCAGGTTTCATTCTTCGGTTTTATGTATAGTTATTGTAGACAAGAAAAAATTGTTTTTTGAATTACTATGATTTTTCACGATTACTGCAATTTATATTATTAAATTACAACAATTTTTACGGTGTACTTGTAAATGAAACCTATATGTGCGAATATTCACAATATGATTGATTACTAATTGTATGGAACAAACAATTACAACTATAATTATATTAAACATTCGTGGATAGTCACACATACACACACGCACGCACGCACGTACGCGCGCGCGCGTGTGTGTAAACTGTTTGGATCATCATCATTGATTCAGTCGATGTCACGTCGATGGCCAGAAATTATGATTAAAAAACAGTTTAATCAGTAGGAAGCGAGTAGCTCGCAAGAGTCATCCATAAGAATGGGCTGCGCGTCGTCTGATATCTGCCGCCCGATTGGAAAGATAACGATATTCTATCGGTTCTAATTTGATAAGGTTTTAACGCCAGTACGCGTGCTTCCTAATTGATTGATTGACACGATTTTTAAAAGACAGTCCAGTGAATCTGAGGAATATCGTTGGTGCCGTGTGCAGGTGAAGCGTATAAATACAACCTTTACGATAGAGAGATCGTGCACAAGTATTCGGTGTTTACAGAGGGTAAGATGATACTCTGCATTCCTTGATAGTGGTTCAGATATAATATTGAGAAGATTATTTTGTAAATTCTTTAAAGGTTAAGAATTGGCATTTTTACTTAGTGCGCTGCGATAAACAATCTCTGTTATTTTTTTATTCGATAGGAACATCATGTGGAAGTTATTTGTGTTCTGCTTTGCCGCTTTGACAGTAGCCAAAAAGGCCAGCTTTGAAAATTATGAAGTGTTTCGAGTTGTTCCTGCTTCCGAAAAACAAGTTACTGCTTTGCGTCAGTTAGATAATACTGATGGGGTATGAGACTTATTATTATATACTTAATAATAGTTTTCCACCAAGTACCTTATTCGAAGTCACGTAAACAAGAATGTGTATTGGATGCGACATGTAAATAGAGGATTTAAAGAAATGCTTTTATTCTTCGACTTGGTAGCACTCTAAATCGAGAATACTTAACGTTTCGCCTTTCAATGAGAGATCCTTATTAAACTAGATACGCTGTAATCCTTCGCTATCATGCTTGTATCATATACACATATAACTTTACTCCGAGACGTTGTGCATTTATCTCATCCTTTCAAAGGACCACCAAACATAGCAACAAATACCGTTACATTTGAACATATTCGTTTTTAAAATGATTAGAACCAATTATGTGGTTGCGTTGTTTATGGTTGGTTTCGAATGGAAGAACTTTTCTGTTAAAAGAATTTGTATATCTTGAAATTTGTTAAATCGTGTAGGACATATTTATCTTTCTTGTTCTTTTTACTTATAAATAGCTTAATGTTTTATATATAATTTATCAATACGTTATTTGTTTCTAGTTAGGAACTAACTGGATTTTACATCGAAGGTTGAAACATTATGTATTCTCTATTTAAAATGCTCTCAACCCAAGGGATAAAATCATTTCTTTGAGCACACAAGAGAAGGAATATAATTATTACAACTATTACAATTATTTAATAGATTCAAAGTTACGATTAAATGACTTGTTAAAAAAATGGTTGAAAATAGTTTCCTGGTATGAAGTGGATCTCCTACTCAGCTTCGTAAACTTTACTATTGCATAGCACACATTATGTAATTTATGCTTCTTTATTACGGCATAAGTTTATGTATATAGATTCAATACTGGTTAAGAACGCCAGAATAAGATGTCTAGTGTTCAGAAATTATCCATATAATGAAAAACACATTGGAAGTCATGTAAGATTATTTTCAGGGAATTGACTTTCAAATTCTTGATAATTATATTTCTAATTTATTTTTATTTATACTAGTTAAGTGCAGGATTTAATTTTGAAAATCCCCTACATAGTGTGGAATTAAAATCAAACAATGAGGAGTATAAGCGTCCAACGCAAGGCAAACGATCTTATTATAAATTGTACAAAAAACGAGGAAGGATTGCATTTGTATTTGATGAAAAATTAACAATACATTTCTGAAAAATTTATTGTTATTATAAACTTAGAAATTGTCAAAAAATAATAAAATATGTAAACAAAAAAAATTGGAAAAAGAAAATAATTTTGTGAATTTTAATTGATTTCGGTGTGATACTTTTTGAAACACGGTACCACACAAAGTGGCACTTCGTAAGTCACAAACCGATATCTCGACTCCTTACGGATTCTATTTTTTTAACAGACGGAATATCTTTGGAAGAGATTTGCTTTCCATGGAGTAGCCGGTATAAAATTAGGGAAATGTTTTCCGATGAGCCGTGTAGATTTTGTGGATGTAGATGGTTGATCGATTTGAGAAATTTGTCTTTATTGAATTGAACCATCCTTCTCCATATAAAATACATAGCAGTTATATTGGTAATATAAAGGAAATATACCACCGAATAATATTTTTATTACATTTTATTGAAATTTTGGGTTTTTTGTAGTCAATGGTAATTTTTATTTTACACGTCGAATATACACGTTAACCGCACTATAATACAGATTTGATTTGACGTGTATACACGTCAAACGCATTTAACTGGATAATACAATATATAAAAGTACTCTATGATATTGGAAATTTATTAATTAGGATCTAAATTTGATTAGAGTGTTAAATGAGATCTTGTAGATTTTATTATCTATAAGAAGACAATTGGGCAAAGAAAAGCAGTAGTTTCAAAATGTGAGTAATAATTTTAAAAAGAATTTCTATGAATTATTCTATCTATCTCTTATCATATACCTTAGTAATTGTATGAAATATGTCTATAGACTGCAAATTGATATGTAAAATATAACCCAAATTAAAAATTAACGACTTCGTAATATTTTAAAAGATCGCATAAACATTAACGTGTCACTTATTTTTTACTAAAAATTCTCTATAAAAGTAATACTTTTTATACAAAAAGGATGTTTCAAACCACTATTTGTTTAGTAACAAATTTTATACTCACTGGTTTAATTTAATTTACATTGTAGCCGATATTTGAAATTCGCGTTGTAAGAAAATTATAAATTATCATCTCCTTTTGTAACTATACTACAACTTCCATTCTTATATTTTTTATTGTGTTATACACTTTATATATATATATATATATATATATATATATATATATATATATATATATATTTGTTTTTTGCACATATTAACATATATCCATGGAAGCATCCGTAGCCTAATAGTAATAAATTACTATTACAGATCTCCTTTTGGATCGAGACTAGTTATGTCAATCAACCAGTGGACATTATGGTTGCGCCGCACAAGCTTCCAGAATTCCAAGAGATAATGAAAGAGATAGGATTGTCCTATGAAACCTACATTGAAAACGTTCAGTCTTTGATTGATAACGAACAGTCGCCGGAGAAATCAGACGAATTCAATTTCAGCAGCTATCACACACTGGATCAAATCTACGAATACTTAGACAGCTTGGCGGTTGCTTACCCTGATAAGGTGCAGGTCGTAGTTGGTGGAAAAACCTATGAGGGCCGACAAATCAAGGGCGTTAAAGTTACTTTCGCTAAAGATAATCCTGGTATATTCATCGAGGGAGGTATTCACGCGAGAGAGTGGATTTCTCCAGCAACAGTGTTGTATCTTTTAAACGCTATTCTTACTAGCCACATTCCTGCGGTCAGAGAACTTGCCGAGTCTCACAACTGGTACTTTTTTCCCTCCTTCAACCCGGACGGATACGTTTACACGCACACAACGGTGAGTTCATGGTCATCGTACATGCTGCTTTGGTAGTTTTAACGTTTAGCCTTTTATTCTTAACAATGAATGTAATCATTTACAATATAATGTCATGTTATTTTTTTATGTGATATTCACATACATATGGTAGTAAGATGTAATGATTTAACCAAATACTCAGAGGGTGATTTTGATTTTACAATATATTTCATTGCCATCCAGTTCGTCACATTATACGAAATTTGGAACTCCTAAAGTAAAACGGGTAAGGATAGATATTCATTATCTTCTTTTAATTAACGGAGTGGTCAAAAATCTTTCTAAAACATAAAAAACAGTTTCTATTAATACAAAATAGGTTTTTTAACCAATTAAAATGATAATATCGGTATATTACAATATGTAAATTATGTGATACAACGTGAAAAAAGAAAAGGCATAAATTGTCCAAATTATAATATCCTGGAAATTCGTGGGAAAAAAATGTTAAGTAGAATCTTCTTATAAAAATATCTCAAATTAGTTCCTTTAAATGTTCGGTATATCTAGTTTTAACCTTTTCAATAATCTATCAGTGAGTGTATATCCTACCGTCATTATATCCTCAGTATATCGTATCGGTCATTATAATTAGTCATTAAAGATTTACATTTGCTTACAATGCGAGGTAAGCATAATACAATTTAATCATTCTAATCTTCTGAATTCTCTTTTGGTAAATCATTTTGTTTTATGTTACAAAAACCAAAAAACAGTAATATGATTGTTTAATGGTATGTACAGTGCCACTGTTTGTAAATACTTTAAAACCATTTCCACTATCACAATATATTGTTTTATTTATCTGTTGTTATACATTTTTTGGATTTAAATTTTGATATATTTTCGTATATTTCTTTCTCTAGATTCATCTCAGTATCACATTTTTTCTAAATATTTTTTGGTTGCTATATAAAAATAGATGAAGGTATAATGCTTATAAGAATGAATTAATATCATTCGTACCGTTTAAAAAAAATAATCTGACGATGGTTATACCACTCATCTGCTGATGAGAACAGCAAGCCAAATGGTTGCTGTAATTGTCGTTGCTTCGTAATTTATTTTTCAGAAAACGAAACTGATTATATAACCTTCTGAGAATTAAACTAACTTCGGAAGTAATGAAACGAACAGCTTTTCACGATAGTGGAATGATTGATGAGAAAGTACAGACTTCTAAAAAAGATTCCATATATTCCTTTCTCTACGTCCATAGTTTGTATAGGAATAGAAGGCATACGTGATATCTTAACTATTTATTATCTGTGTGCTCGGATATCTTAATTATTTTTGAGTGAGTAGTTTTGGATATACGCGTGGTACGCCTGAATATGTTATGTTGTTTCGATTATAGTAACGATTATCAAACAGGCTGAAATTTGAAGTGCTCGTATCAAGAAAACGTGTTAACTATTTGTATGCTTTTCAATTTTACAATAAAAAATGAATTGAAGAGCGTTCCATGAATGTATACATGTATATTTTACAATCTTCTCCTCAGGGTTACAGTTTTCTTACATTTCCGTATTTCTTATTACCTATTTGTTTTTTATTCTTGACCCCACACTTAGCTAACCAATCAATTGTAGCATTTATACATAATGCTACATATCTACCAATCATTTTTTGTGCCGCGATGTATAAAATAACAGTTAGCTCGTTCGAATCATTTTTAAACCATAGCACAAACCGAAGCGTCTGCCATACAAATCTTTTTCCTTTTTAACACGAATAAATACGTATGCATGACTTTTTGAACTATTTTAATTTTTTATTTAATCAGCTCTTGCTTTTTAGGTGTGTTGTATTTCATTAGAACGTCTTGACTCTTTGCGCGTTGTGATTTTGAAAAACGTTTGTGTACTTGCCAATCTTTATATTTCATATTTGATTTTATAGAACCGCCTATGGAGGAAAACACGTAAACCTTACACTTATCTATGCTACGGTACCGATCCCAACAGAAATTGGAATTACAAATGGATGCGTATGTTCATAATATAATAAGTACAAAATATGTACAGTTTACACGCTTCTAATCGTTTGACGAAAAATGTTTCAACGACATTTCTTTTAAAAACTGATAAAATATTGTTGAGCAAGAAATCGTAATAAGGAAAATTTTTTAAATATTGTTTGACCCAAAGGAGTGTTAACATATTTAATCATCTATAAATGATATTTCTACCAAATTCTAACGTTCTGATTATACTTCAATCCCTTTTGTTGTATCATCTCATGTGCACAAAGAGACAAGACAGGCTGGATATAAGCAAAAGATCGTCCGATAAGTTTTGTTTTGATTTATAATAATCTACGAATTTCGAAAGACAATATAGCTGATTTAAAAATTAAGCATATAAACGAAATGTTTTTTTTGCAATCATCGCATATTACAGAGAACTACGAATTATCGAGGAAACAATACTTTTTCACTTACAATAGCAAACAGAAAAATTATATAATAATTTCAACAATAAAAAATGTTACAGTTTTTTTTTTTTCAAGGAAATGTGTTTTGGTAATTTTTATTATACTTGTTTGCTACCCATTGAGTACTGATTACTTTGCTCGACAACATTTTACTAGATTATCGAAAGTAGCATAAAAATTATAGTTATCGCAAACCTGCTTTTTAGTCTAAATGTATCTTGTATTTTTAGAGGGTGGCGCCAGCAGAATTCCGTGCGCTGAGACTTATGCTGGACCCACGCCGTTCTCCGACATAGAGACAAAGACAATGTCAGAATTCATAAAAGCACATAAAGACGAATTTTACGCATACATATCGTTTCACAGCTATTCTCAGCTTCTGCTGTTTCCTTATGGTCATACCAAGGATCATCTTGAAAATTACGATGAGCTGGTGAGTAAAGAATTATAAAATGTAGCTTACTTTATGTCGTAAATAATTATACAACGGTAATATAATAAACATCCACCCGTTGACCGGTACGGAAATTTTATAGTATCTTAAAAACCACAGCAGAATTTTCATTGGTATAGGTATATAATAATAATTTGCAATATGATTGAGTAATGTGTTTACATTGCTGACGGTTGGCCAAAACGTCCAATGACACACAATATATTTGGCTACTTTTGACAACATTTTTTACTTTGGTTACTTTGACAACAATTTCTGTAGAATAGTTTTTTTTGTATTTAAAACCAATATAATAATATTGAATTAAATTACTGGAATATACTCTTCTAAGAAAATTAGGGTAATAAAATTTGGACTTTTTGGCCATGTCAATTGCGTGTAAAGTAAACAAATTTTTAAATATTTTATTTCACATTTGCATTATAAATGCATATCTAAAAACTGTATTTATATTCTCATTATTCTATTTTGGCTTGCAAGAATATGGTTAAGAAACAATTGGAAGTCATTGAATAGTATGCGATTGACTTTATACAGTTTTCCAATTACTTGCATTATTGAACATATTTATTTGCTGAAATGTGACTTATAGTAACCATTTTATAAATTTGAAAAGTATTAATCACTTGTGACCTTGCCGAGAAAGCGATTGGCGATTGTAAAAGTAAGGATTGGAGGCGCCGAGTATAGGATAAAACAGTTTAACATAAGAATAAAGTAGCCTTAGAGCCAGAAACTTTAGAAACCGTGTCGTCCGCTGCAAGGAAATATATACAAGGCGGATAGGAATTTTAAGTGTCCTACGCCCTCGAACGTATGAATGTGTGTGCGCGCGTGTGCGTGCGTGCGTGCGTGCGTGTGTGTGCAAAAATGCATAACTGTCTAAGGCATTGTAGAAAATTGAATTTGAACAATCGAAAAGTCGAATTTGAAATGTTGGAGTGTAGAGTCGAGTTTAAGACGCTGTAGAAAAAATATATTTATTTTACGAACAATTCTTAGTGTATATTCTACATTGCTCTTCTAGCCACTATCTTACGTTACGTTACGTTATATTATTATTTTATTTTTTGTATCCCACCTCTTACATTATTACAAATATTCACTATACAATCAATATGTGAAATATATGCCCATGAATTTATTTGTTTCTGGATATCATATTCTACATTCACATTCTAATTTTATATGTAATTTTAGTACGCTATCGGCAAAAAGGCGACTGAAGCTCTGGAAAAGAAACATGGGACTAAATATGTTGTCGGAAATATTGCTGAAACTATTTGTAAGTATTTCCTACACATGTTATGAACATATTTAAAAAATATTTGTTTTAAAAATAAGGATAAGGATAAATATAAATAATATTGGGAGAATAACACTGGTATTAAAAAAAAATGAAGGTTTATTTCATAGAACTCCTTTTTTACAGATATTGCCACGGGAAGCAGCGTCGATTATGTGAAGGGTCTTTTTGGCAAACCCATTACTTACACTTATGAATTACGTGATCGTGGAGCTCACGGTTTCCTTCTTCCAGCTAATCAAATCATCCCGACTGGAGAAGAGACACTCGACTCCCTCGTTGCTATGTTCAAAGAGGCGAAGGAAAGGGGACACCCCCGTAATGAAATTTGGTAATGAATGACCAAGTATAACACGCATGAATATGGATTAAAAACATTGAAACTCCATGAAATTATAATGTTAATAATTTACATTGAACAGGCAGTATATACGTGGGAAAAATTTCTTTTGTATGTCTTTTTTTTTTAATCTTGCCTGCGTTCGCAATTGGAATGTTTGAGACTAAATCTTCAATTACTTTTTATACACTATTTATTAAACATTGCTACTATTCTATTACAAGGTTGAACAAATCCTGCACTCTGACATTTTATAGTTCTGTGCCTTCACCTCTGCATCCTCTGTACTCTGATATACTTTACTTCAAATTCTTTAACGTTCTTAAGTTCATTGTTTCTAAATGCACGGACGTCACCCTCGATTCTGACTGGTTGCCACAAACATGTGCTGCCGTCAATGATGAACTTGAAAATGGCAAAATAAACATCCGTGGTTTGTTTACGTCAATTAGTAAAGCAATCCACATTTTCCACAATTCCACATTTTAAGCATTAAAGGTATACAGTGGTTGCCATGTTGATAAAACAGTTGTTTTCTGAATTTAGTTAGATTTTGTAGCACCATTTAGTTCTCATTAAGATTTTCTTATCGGCGGTATATCCATACATGCTTAAGAACGCTTATAGATAGAAACCGATACAAACTGACAAGTAAACAGCAAGCCGTACAGCATATAATTAAATGTTGGAATTATTTCAGAACTTCGCGTATTACAGGCACATGACATCTCTTTCATTCTTACCAAGTATCAAAATGTGACTCTTGGTATCAGAATTTTTTAGTTGAGTATGGTTTGTGCTTAAAATTGGGATAGCTGTACCAATGTACATTTGATACGATATATTATGAGTATTATCATAATTGTTTCATTAGAGCTTCTATTTATATCAAACATTTGAAATTATACTGATTTTAAAGAAGTGCTGTACATCACAGGGGCAAACATATTTCGGTAAAAAGCTTATATATCAGTGTTTTGAAGTGTTACTATGAAGCAGAATTGGCAGCTTTAAATGGAGGTAAGCGATAAAAATGATTAGTGAATAATTTCGGGCAATATTCTGTAAAAAATAAATTTCTCAAAAACTCACTGTTACTGTTTTTTTTTTAATCTTTATTTTTCCTTAAATGTTATTATTTGCCATTTATTGTTCGTGTCGGGGACATTTAATTTGGCGGGTTGTAAAACTGCAACGCAAGGTCGGAGTAAATTATAGATAAATTACCCCAATGATATCGTGGGTAGCTCGGTCGGATCCGGCAAGGATTAGCACGGGCTTGCGTTTATGAAGCAAATTTATTTAAACGAACAAGACTATACACAGAATTCGCACATCGATATTCTTACTAGAGAATTCCGCCGTTCGTACAAGAATGCACGGTAACCAGCATCCGTTGCACAATAGACCTGGCTACTGATCTCCACTAAATCGCGAAATAGGCGTTCGTTGCGCCACATTTAGCCAAATCCATGCCAAAAATCGATATATCGGGCGGGACTACGTATCGTACGCCCGAGATCCATAAAGCAAGATGCACGACGTCATTGACACTTATGTCGCTTCGCGAGAGCGCCCGCTGCCAGCAAATCACTACAAGGATCTGGGACCTAACGACGATTTCGTCAACATCTGTATGTCTTGTTCTTATAGACATGCTGTTAAGAATAAGAATACAAACGATCATTTCTTTGAATAACAAAATGATTACTGGGCACGAATACTTTGGTAAGTACCTGTGTCAAACTGATAAAAAACGGGCGGAGCCGTGCCATCACTATCTCGATGCTCAGACACAGCGCAGCACACGCTGGAGTTTTACCCAGAATAAGTGTTCGTGCTTTTTGTGGACGTTCGTACTTCGAGGGTCGCAGACGGCGCGGTTCTCCTCGCGGATATCCGAACTGCCTTTCGAATCGAGATATCGCTTCGGGAAGATGGAAGCCGGGCGTACGAAGCTCAAGTACGAAGCTTGGCGCCGTGCTACTGGCCTAGACTATCGTGACTGTCGCTCACGCCTAGGGAACACGTACGCCTTTCGCTACGAAATTAATCGCGCGAACCACTAGTTGGGGTGTCAATGGAATCTGCCTTCTATCGGTATAACAATTGGGTTTGCTACACCTTGTTTCACGGATCGAGATGTTCGAGAATGTTGAGTAGGGTTCACCGCGTGTTGCAAATACGCGATGGTCGTGATATGTGAGAGTCAACGAGCTAGTTGTCTCGCTACGTTGCTCGGTTAGTGTTATATTCGAGGGTTTAGCTGAGTGTGTATCTCGGAGCGTTGCTGACTTTAGACTGACGCTTTTGAGACGCTTTGATGTTCAAGAGGGATGTTCAAGAGGGACAAAACGCAGCCCTGCCGGTTGCCAGATTCTCCTTCGTTGACCGCTTCGAAAGTCGAACGTGACTCAAAACAATAGGAGGACACGTGTGCTGTAGATATGCGAGAATCGCGTCTAATTTGGAGGAACACCAGATGTTTTATTGCCTAAGTACCTTTGAAACTAAGCAGAGGCCCAATGCGTAAAGAATAGAGCGGTCACTTCGGTACCGTTCGACCCTTGAAAAACACGATGATAAACCTCTGGGTTCCTCGCTTGACTCTGCCTATTGTTGCACCGCAACAATAAGATTACAGACGTGTTGTGCGAAATGAAGTAGTTGTGGATTAGTTTTGAGGCCAAAATGAGCCACTATATACTCGTAATATTGTCCGCCATAAAAGGCATTATTTTTTTTTGCTATCTGGTGGAAATCGTCATATACCCCCCGGCTCACGGGAAAAGAATTTAGGAAAGTGCTGGGTTCGTACCACGGCGATCATCCTATACGTAATTTGAGGGATGGCCTTATGCCGCTTTAGGTTTACTTGACTAACTTGACAGCGCTGCGTGACCACCATGCAAAATTTTCTCCACTTTCACATCCGTGCGATAATCCGGAGCCTCATAAAAAGCCGCGGGCCGCACGACTCTTGCATACAGACCGACCCATTAATTTATTCCGTATCTCCTGAAGGGGGGCAAAGAGAAACTGGAATAACGACCGTGGTAGTGTCAGGCGGCTGGGGCCAATCCGTCCAGATTTGTAAGCTCTGTGATCGACACGCACGCTATTTACAAACTGCGCAGAAATGTATAATTAAGGTTGTTACAATACATATTGGCATATTTAATTGTACTCTTCATAAAAACGTGGAAATACAACATTATACAGCTTAATATAACTTATTGCTAATCCAAGAAGGCAGGAAAAGAACGAAATATCTTTTAAAATTGGAAAAATGTTTAGAAGAAACTTTTGCATCAGAATTATTACGTATAATGATTTCGTAATATTTATTGATTACAAGGATTAAATCAAGTGGTTGTGCCCGGACTGATTATTAATTGTTTCTTTTCAGAGCTATAATGCATTTTTTCAAAGTTGTAAAATGGTTCTTTTCAGGGTTATGACACGGATCTTGACTAAACTACAATTTATTTTACATTAGGACAATTAGTCAAGCAATTAATATCACAAAATCGTTATACGTAATAATTCTGATGCAAAAGTTTCTTGTAGACATTTTTCCAATTTTAAAAGATATTTTGTTCTTTTCCAGCCTTCCTGGATTAGCGATAAGTTGTATTAGGCTGTATAATATTGTATTTCCACGTTTCTATGAATAATACAATTAAAAATGTCAATGTGTATTGTAACAACCATAATTATACATTTCTGCACAATTTCTAAATAGTGCGCAGTCTATAAATCCGGACCAATTGGCCCCAGCCGCCTGACACTGTCACGGTTGTATTCCAGCTTCTCCTTGCCCCCCAAGGGTACGCGGAACAAATTAACGGGTTCGTCTGTACAGATGAGTATGTGCTAACAAGTGGCATTTTATAGCGTAAAAACACAAATTTTGTTTTGCGTTTACTTCGGAGCAATCGTAAGCTGGAAGAGTTATTCTTTATTCAAAGAGTTACAATTTTAGACACTGTCTATAGAAACGTAAAGCGAATCGTACTGTATGCCCTTGTTTGCGCGATGCTCGCTCACGCTTCTTATTGGTCCGTTTCTGTATGCTGTGCTGTTAGCTTATATTTTACGTTGCTGATACGCACGCCACAACATCTCCGTGTCAATTACAACGATATATTCGCAAGAAATGTAATTTTTTTTCGAAAAAAAATGTGTATATAACATTGTTCTGTCGGAAAGTGCTGCTCTCTCCATTCGTATCAGAAAACGTGCACGGGTCTCGAAAGAAACTCACATACGCTTAAAACTAGTAACGACTATTTATTAATAATTTTTAATACGTTGAGCGCGGCGCTAGTCCCCGGGGGCCGGCAGTGAACTTTCCGTTTGACTGGCGCCGGTCCCTGGCCCGACAGGATTAAAGATAAAAGAAAATGTAGACATTTCAATGAAATTTACTAAAACACTGAACAAAAATGTGGCTTGGATTTACACATATTACAAAACGTGACAACTTTTTTCGTAACATTTTCGGCTGTTTTGCGTCCAAGTAGTTTTGAAATGTTATCGTAATATCCTGAACAATATCTTCGGTTTTTATGTACGTCTCCTTCCTTTTTGAGTAACTTATGAATTTATCTTTCAACTTGGATTGAAATTTCCTCATCTAGATGCCTACTCAATGCGTGAAGTCGCTTGCTTTGAAGTCGCGGATCACCCTGTATCATCGTTTGAGTATCATCTTATCGTTTGAGCGCTCGCTCGCAGCAGACTGAACGGAAGGGACAGCAATTTCGGCGTCGCGCTCAACATGTTAATATATAAGAGTTCGGTTTTCCGTGCGTCTTCCAGGACAGTCTTTTCGTGGCTCTTTTGTTGTCAACAATTTGTTGACAACGATTTCCTCAATCGAAGCAGCAGTTTCTGGCAGCGTAACAATACCTTCATTCCCTACCTTTAAATATAGGGAAGGCACTGCACCTCTCACAAACAATGGCTTGTTCTTTACCACCTCTGAATCGGGTACATTGAGAGATCTGTAAGTGTATGATGCAGCAGAATGAGGCAGCGGGGCGGGTGCGCGTGCGGGTGGATCCACCGGGCGAAGGCTGGGAACAGGGGGCGCAGACGCTTAACCCTTTGAGCACCGAGTAGCCCAATGTTAAGCGTGCGTAGTGGACTGCCCACTTCGTACGAAAAAGGTTACCGTAGGCTGCGTGCTTTCTACGAAAGAGCGCAAGATGAGGAGTGTTGATACACACGGGTCCCGCGTACGTAACTGCGCAAAAGCGTACTCTTCGCAATATTTTCTCGTGCGGGTTGGGAACAAACAAACTCAACGTCTAACCCAAAAGTGCAGTAATTTTAATCAGCTGAACATATATACAAACTCGGCGATGAATAACAATGATTAAAGGGGTTGATTATCATAAGCGACCGCGATCTATCCTGTTACTTCGCGATTCACTCAAATGCCTGTTAGTTAAATCACGCGAATCTCTGTTAATGACTCGCGCAATGTCCTGTTAATGAATCGCATCGATTTCTGTTAACGTCTAACGATTGCACAAACGCACATTTACACGCTTAATATCTTTTTTATATATAGGCTTGCAAGCACCAGTCACATATATCTGTTCATAGATTCGTTTTTCCCAGATTGAATGGTTTTGTGAGAACCCGCATATGCGTTCATAACCTAAACTAAATGGTTATGCGAAAACGCATAAATGGGTTCATAGCCAAAATCGAATGGTTGTGTGAGAATGCATATATGGGTTCATAGTGGTCAAAGGATTAAGGAGACTTACATTGTACCAGTGGCATTACTGGGGGTTACAGGCTGTCTAAATGAGAGGTCGTGTTACCATTGCCTGCAAATACCTGTGGAAGAGGGAAGACGTTGCGTGGTGTCACGATCTGCCGTCGGGACCGATTTTTATATTAATTTATATCACCAAGAATCGCGGTTTTTTTGGGGGCAACGTGCCTACGCGACACTCCTCTGGGATGAGGCGAATTATTTAATATCTTTGGACGAATTTTTTGAGGGATGAGGTGAATTCTTGCACGAAATTACCGTAGGGATGAGAATGTTCGAGGAAAGGTACCGGAGCGGATCCAGGAGATTGATTGGGTTCTTCAACACCGCCGAGATTCTTTTTAATAACAAAGGTTTTTATTGCTTTCTCGAGTTTGGTATAAAAATGTCTAACCCTGGAATTCTGTTCCGGCACGCGCTTTTCGTCTATCACGTTTACTCATCAAACTGACTGAAACGCTTGAGGGCCGCTGATACGCAAGTGAATGTGCCTCAGGCTTTCCGAAAACGATTCAAGTCAGGACATATAAGGGACTTGTCGGGATTTCCTAGGTGCAAACGAATGCACTTCGGATCCTTCGGCTAACCCTTGTTGCAGAAAAACAGTTACTTAGAAATTCAGATTCTCCAGGGCTTTCCATACGCAAGTGAATGCGCCTCAAATTGCCCGGTATTGTCTTAAAATTCCAAGTCCTTTCGATATTCAAAAGGTTTC
>JBCFXI010001886.1:0-36685 GCA_038496175.1 Ampulex compressa
TCCTTACGGTGATTTCGTGCAAGAATTCACCTCATCCCTCGAGAAATTCGCCCAAAGATACTAAACAATTCGCCTCATCCCAGGGGAGTGTCGCGTAGGCACGTTGTCCCCGAAAAAACCGCGAATCTTCGGAATATAAATTAATATAAAAATCGGTCCCGGCGGTAGATCGTGACACCTCATCGCAACTACCTTAATTACACGGATTGGAAGCGCAGGTTTATCTTCCGCTTTTAGGACATGGGAACAATCTAGCCATAACAACCGATGCATTGTTTATGATGATTGAAAGATTGATGATTTAAAAGATTGATGTACGACGATGTTCACAGAATTCTAACCGATCAGATTTTTATTGTAATAAATAAATAAAGTAATTATTGTTTTTTTCTTGACAAATTAGATTTTCTACCCGCCATACTTATTACTAATTTTCTATTTCGACGATAACTTTCTCTGTGGCTAGAGGGGTGAGGGAGGGATTTGTCATACGATAGATTGACACATCTTAAGTTATTATTATTACTGACCAACAAAACGGTACTGCGAAGAAAATAAAAATTACACGGACACATCATAACGCATATGGAATTCCGACAAACCAACTTTCTCTTAAAATAAATAAACAAATAAATAATTTTTTTTACAAACAATAATGCGCACAGATTATTTTTTCTTCCCATCACAATTTTTACTGATCTCCTACCTAAGTCCAATTTTTTATAAGATTAGAGGATTATTTTTACTCATGAACAAAGCGAGGAATTAATTATGCAGCTATACCACGACGTTCACGAAATCTTTACCGAACAACTTCCTTCTATAATAAATAAATAAAATTATTTTATCTTTGATGAGTAATACTGTGTGCAGTTTATGTATGCATGTATGGAATTATTTAAACTTTTGCTTAAGGATCACAGTTCATTACAAAGCCTTAATTACTAACTACTCTTCTTTCTTTCTTTACCCTATCCGTTCTCGACGGAGGCGATCATTAGCCTGGTTCGTAAATGAGAATTGCGGGCGTGGTGCGAATAAGAAGAATACACACAACAATATGTGGGTCGCTACCGGGAAATGAATGGAATCATTACACATGTTCGGTTTTGAAAAGAAAAGACGATTTTATTCTCCAAAACTTTTTTTAAAGAGTTTACAAAACTGTATTCTCACTTCGCAGTGACTCCGAAGATATCGCTCGTATACAAAAATCCTGCCCTGCTCAAAATTACATGCGATTCTTCTTGCTATATGTACAAGCCTAATGCAATCGCCAGGATATGTTACATAATAAGTCTTTCCTCTGGTCTTCCGTTAGACGTTAGATAAGTTCTTCTTTCGGTTTTCAGTTTGCCGCATCAATTTGGGATAATACAAGACCATGCTACTATCCTAGGGGAAATACGCGCTTGTGTCATATAGCTAGACACACGACCAAATTATCGCACGGCGCACGTACTGAAAAACCCACTAGCGTCGCCTAAAGATAATGTCCCAGGACCTATCGAAATATCCCCAACACTATATTATCTTCTTTTTTCTTTTTTTTACGTTGGGGAAATCTTCATAGATTGGTGGTGTGGCCGGAGGTGTGTCGGATTCTTACCAGCTAAAACCCCCACGGTGGCCATCCTATATGCAGTTGGTCGGAGGGAACACCGGGAACTCTTCAGAACAGGACCCGTGTCTCCCCTAACTGCCCCCTATTAGGAGCTCTCACCCGGGGATTGGGCATAGACCTCCTCCTCTCACAAAGGAAGCCCCCCCCCTTCCACCCCCAAGTGTTGTCCCCTCCCCTAAACTCTCCTATTAGGCGGACCGTGGGGTTACACTGTGGTCCGCCACTTCTCAGGGCTGTTTAAATAGAGACGACAGGGCACCCACCCTGCCGCCTCGCGACCTCAAAGTATGCGCCATGTGTAAGATTAGGGGGTTGAAAGTGCCCCCTCCTCCATCAGGCGGCGCGCCTAACTGGGGAAGTCCGCAGTCCCCCCTTGCGAGCGCGTGGCTTATGGTGCACCACAGGTGGCTTCGCCTATTCTCCGCAACCTCCTTCTGCAGAATCACATCCTCGCAGAAGGAGGCCACGTACTGTCAATTCCTCTCGCTGGCCACTATCTGTTTAATGACGAAAGCCAGAGAGAGGTCCGGCCCAATTACCTGGACCAGGACACAGCGCGCCCCTGCCCAAGCTGGGCAGTCCTCAAGGGTATGTTGCGCCATGTCCCGGTCCCTGCCACAATGGTGGCAACGCATCGTTGCCTCCGCCTTGATACGACACAGGTACTCACCAAAGCAGTCATGCCCGGTGAGTACCTGCGTCGTACGATAAGTGAGGCTCCAGTCGCGATCCCGTCACACTTCAACGCTTGGCAGGATTGCTCCGACGCCTCGTTTGCGGGAGATGACTAGATGCTCCAGCCGCGGAGAAAAACGACAAGTCAATTATTGACTCACTGTTTCATCGCACGCATGTGTTCGCTAAACCCCTGTTCAGCAGCCCCTGCTTATGTTGCGGCACGCAATCGAGGAGCATCCGCCCTCTTGCATCGTCCCGTTGTCTGTCCCACGCCTGTGCGTAAGCGTTGAAATCCTCCAGGATTCGTCCTCGGCTAACGCACCCGCCGACCGCCTCCACGTACGCCTTGTATTCTCCGAGGTTGCAGTTGGTCGAGATGTAACAACCCACCACCACAAAGCTCCTCCACGCGCAAGCGACATTCCCCCTCCCTTGCTTGAACTTGGAGCCTGAGGGAGCATGCGGCCTATTACCATCAATGATGGTGAGAGAGCCGTCCACGTCCACAATCCAGCACGGGTTAGACGGGGGAACGCAGTGCAGCTTTGCCACCGCAGCCAGGTCTACGGATTGCTTGCGCAGGGTTTGGATTAGAAGGTTCTCTGCCTCGGGCGAGCAGTTTATATTGGTCTGGAGGAGATGGATGGCTAAGTCACCTCGACCTTCTTCAGACCAACGACGTTGACCGTCTCCGCCCCCCCCCTGCCTTCTCTGGCATCCTTTCTTCATCACGCCACGCGGCGGAATTCCGGCTGGTCCCGAGCACTGACTCCGGTGTTTCACCCGCCCCCATGGGCCCCTTTTTAGGGGGCGTGGCACAAGATTCACCTCCCATCCGGTGATTGGCTGGGCGCCTCCTATCCGCACACACCACGCAGCGCGGGGCACTGGAGAGACACGTGCCCGCCTTGTGGCCTTCCTAGCCGCAGGCAAAGCACGCGCCACTTCTGTCCTTCCCAGTGTATCTGTGTCTCACGTGCCCCTTTTCGAGGCACCCGAAGCATTGTAGCGGCCGTGGCTACAGTGCCTCCACTCTCACGGACGCCCAGCCAACCAGGAGTCCGCCCGTTTTCAGCACTTTCCTGGCTGCGGTGACCGGGCACCTCAACCATAAGCTGCCGAGCTTAGAGGGGGATCTCCGGATGTCACCAGATTTAATTTTCCCCTCTTGGCAGCCACCGCTGTTCACTACGGCCGCCACCACCTCGACGGCTGTGATCGAGTCCTCAAGCCCCATCTTCAAAGAGATTCGCCATCTTTGCGGCCAGGACATCAATATTGACGGCATCGCCCTCACTGGGGATCTCTAGCAGGAGATCCCCAGTAATGGCCCTCTTTATCTGCATATTTGCAATGCCCAGGTCCACCAGTATAATCTCCTGACGGGTTCGAGCCATTGCCTCTGCCGAAATCATTCCAGACCTCTGCTCGACGGTGAGGTTAACCGCTGCTGTACTCGGAGGGGGCCTCGAACGTACTTTTTCTTGGGCATTAGTGCAGACTTTATTGCGTGCTTGACCGGAGGCTGTTTCGTGGTCACCGACGCTTTGGTAGCGGAGGTCTTCTGCCTCCTGCCCACGATCGATGCTCAAGTTACCACTGGCTGGGTAGGCGGAGGGCGGAGGGCGGCAGTAGCGGCCGTAGTAACTGGCTCGCATCCAGGGTGTCGAACTGGCACCACTGCCCTAGTTTCCCCACCGCCCATTTTCTGTCCCTTCTTCTTCTTTGGGAATAGGGAGGGCGTCTGCGCTGCGCCTACACTCTGCCCTATCTGTGACCTCACCGGAGGGAGAGAACACGGCATCTACTTGTATCACACCAAGGAATTCCTCCCGCATAACAGCGAGTTTCGCCCCCATGAGAGCTCCAATTTGTTCCATAAAGGAATTGTCGTGATTCCTCTTCTTCCTCGCCGCACCTGCGGGTAACCCAATAGATTGGGCGGCAGGCGGAGATGGTGGCGGCACCTGACCGCGCCGCCTCCGCAGCATCTCAACCTCCAGTTTGAGAGAGCTGATTTGCTCCTTCAAACCGTGCAGGTCTGCGCGGAGCACGAAGTTGGACTCTTCAAGCTTCGTAGCGTTACTCGTCGAGGACGTGCGTTTTGCCATATCTGTGGTGGCGATGCGCAATGTCCTCACCGTAACAATAAGATGGCCACGACCTCTATCTGTTCAAGCATTTCTGCACCGATATCGGCCATGGGCTTATACCGGATTCCCCGAGCGATCTTTTCATCGCTCGGGAGTTTGTCCGGCTTTGTCCTCTTTTCCCCCGCCAACGTCGGGGGGTTATTCAACTGAGCTGCAGCCTGCAGCTCAGGTTTTCCCCCACCGAAGGTCGAGAACTGGACGTTTGGCCTCCACGCGACGGACGTATTTGTTGCTAGCCGGGGGCCTGCCTCTTGCTTTCTTCCTTCGGCGGCCCGACCCATCCATCTATGAGGCGCAAGATGCCGAAAAGGAGCCCGATATGGCCTCTGATTCTTCTTCTTCCGTTGAACATCCAGCGCGGGATGTCAGTCTTGATGGCATCCGATTTATCTGGACGGTCAAGCCTGGCAACTCCTCTACGCTTGTGATTTTGGGGCCGGATTTCCAGCCTCAAAGGCCACCTCCTCGCATTGGGGCTACGTAGCAGCATATTGCGACGCAGATGGCATAGAAGCTGCAACCCCCTTCTCACCTCGCCAGATCACTTGCGTATCCCCACCCTTTGAGAGGGGTCAGACGAAACAAATTCAACCCCGGGCAGAGCCGCCCTTGCTCGGGGAAGTCCTACGTACATCAGGGTTCGGCTCGGTACCCTGAGGTTGGTCGCTAGGCATCAGATTTACTC
Organism: Ampulex compressa; assembly: GCA_038496175.1. Lineage (NCBI taxonomy): Eukaryota > Metazoa > Arthropoda > Insecta > Hymenoptera > Ampulicidae > Ampulex > Ampulex compressa. The sequence goes on from JBCFXI010001886.1 coordinate 5,141, forward strand.
TGCAGTATGCATCCCATAGGCGCGCAACATACATTAAGATTGAGAATTTTTTACAGAAGTGTTTTCCTCGCAAGCCAGACAATTAAACTAAGCTCCTCGCTTCCCATGCACCGCAACATTCCACTGCTACGCTTTGCGGTGGTCATTGACGCGGCTTAGGGGCCTACGAGATAAGGAGCACGGTTGGCGTTCATCCGCCTCCAGTCAGTTATTTTTCCTTTGCGGGTTTGCCAAATCCCGTACCTAAAGACCAAATCTGCAGGCCCTTGCAGAGAAACCGCTCACTCCGTTTGCACCCTGCCTCAGCAAGCCAGGGCAGAGTCCCAGGGAGCCCCATGAGGAAATGGAATGAGTGGATTTTTGTCGGCACAGGTTCCCAACTTCATCGAAGGTCCTCGTACCTCGAGTGCCAGAGCACTTAAGTTGCAGGAACATCAGTTCCATCGCAGTTTTTCACCAGGCCTGAGAGCGAGTTCAGAGTACAGGAAATACCCACACCGACACAAGCCGCCCAACACTAACTTTAGCCTACCTTACTTCTAACCTTATTCTGTAACTTTTCCGTCAGCTGACCAACGACCAGGCTTTCTTTTGCTATTCTTTTTGCCTTATTACCGCCCTCCCCCTCCCGCCCTTCTCTTCTTCTCACCACCTCTCCCTCTCTCTCTCTCGCTTTCCTTTCTTCGTGCCTTCTGTTCGTCATCAGTATCCTTAAATTTCCCTTTTTCATTCTTGTCTGACCTTCTCTACCCCCCTCAACTGCTTCTTTCCCTCCCCATTATCGCTATCCCTAATATCCTACCGTCTACTTGCGCCCAATTCCCGTTACACTCTTTGTTACCTCCATTTCGCCCCCCTGCGTAGGTGCTACTACGTCTCTTCTATCTCTGCACACACCTTGCAATTTTTTTCTTTTAGCCATATATATTACATATCTTCCTTGATTTCACTTCCAAACATAAAACTTCTCACCATTCTTCACTTACTCCCTTGCCACTATTTCCCTGAGGACCCAGGTATCGTCACTTCACTCATCACCTTATACCACTTGCTGTATAATTCCATCTTTCCATTATTTTCTCAAAACCCTTGTCCATATAACCATCTCCTCTTGTATTTACTTCCTTTACCTTTGCGCCCCCTGATCCGGTTTCTTCTTTCGCTCCTCCTCTCAGCCCGATTCCTCCCTTCTGTTCCTTGCCCTACTATTCACTTATCCCCTTCTATCCCTCCCTTACCATGTCACGATGCGTTCCTATCCGTTTCCAGTACCCATCTCAGGTACTTTTCTTTCACTTTCTCTATTTCTTCTCTCTCCTTCTATCGATACACATCTATATCGTAGCTCAGTTCCGTCCAGACCTACTTATCAAAGTGCCGAAACTTCATTCCATAATCACTCACAAACGTCCTTTTGCACAACTTCCACAGACTCCCCATCACCCCCTCCGGGGTCAGCGTCACATGTTACGCGGATGACACGTTGGTTCTGGTCACCTGGGGGAAATACAGACGGACGTTCCGCCTCGCCGAATGCGGGGTGGCCGGCGTTATCCGGAAGATCGAGGAAATAGCACTAGCGTGGCTCCTCACAAGACGGACGCGATGTGGTTTTTCAACACTCGTTGCCGTGGAGAGCTGCCCAGGTCCTGGCTCCTGGTAGGTCAGACCGAGGTCGAGATGGGCTCCAAGTTGAAATACCTGGGGTCACCTTGGACGGCCAGTAGCGCTTCGCGGTCTATTTTTGACCATCTGGCCCCCCGAGCGAAACGGATGGCAGGCCTGTTGCGTCGCCTCCTCCCGAACATCGGGAGGCCCGGGGATGGTGTCCTCCGCGTATACGCGGGGGTCGTGCGGTCTGTAGCCCTTTACGGGGCTTCGGCCTGGGCCAGCGACCAGATAGAAAGACGGCTGGCCATCAGAATCGCGCAGGCACACCACACGGCCTCCTACGCGGGGGCAATGGTTCTGGCCGGGCAGCTCCCTGTGAAGCTATTAGCGGAGGAGGAGCGCAAGCTCCACGCTCTCCGCCGAGATGGAAATGCCTTGTCAGAGCCGGCAATCTTCTTCTGCGAGCCCGCGGACGCGGGACAGCGCGCTGTTGCGGTTGTCCTGCCCAGCTTCGAGAAGTGGCTGGGCAGGACCTGGGGACGGCTGACCTACCGGATGACACAGGTACTCACCGGGCATGGATGCTTCGACGAATACCTGTGTTGGATCAAGAAGGAACGGACGACACAGTGCCACTACTGCCTCGATGCGCAGGATATGGCGCAGAACACGCTAAAGCACTGCCCAGCGTAGGAAAGTTTGCACCGTATCCTGCAGATTGAAGACGGCATGGACCTCTCGCTGGCAGCTGTCGTGCGGGCGATGCTGAGCAGCGAGAGATCCTGGCACGCCGCGTCCTCCTTCTGCGAGAAGGTCATACTGCAGAAGGAGGTCGCGGAGCGGGTCCGTGACGCCGTGAGCGGGGTTGCGGTCGCGGGGGGCGCAGGCGCCCTTGTCGCTCCGGCCTGCTTAATTTTTTTTTGTATAGTGGTGCTACTGAGGGCGCACTGTGGCGCCCATTGTACTAGTCGCACCACGGAGGGTTGCAGGCAATCCGAGTTAGGACTCGGCCGCCATTGCACGCAACTCCCCGGGAGCTGGCGGCGCCGTTAAGTTAGCTAAGCAAGCTAGGGATGTTCCGACCCTCTAGGCAAGGGTCGCCACGGCGTAGCTTGTATTTTTCCGTGCCCCCCCCCCCCCCACTGTGCTTAGGATGGCTGCCGTGTGGGTTTTTATCCGATAAAAATCCGGCACTTCCCTGGCTCCCTCCCCCTAGGGAGTCGGGGAATCTATGAAGATTTCCCCTACGTAGAAAAAAGGCTCCCAATCATCATTGCCACATTTATGATCCTCGTTGTGATCTGCGCATCCTGTCCCCTGTTTTTCTGGAATTTATATGTAAAGTATACTAGTTCCCTCACTTTCTCGACTCTGTTAACCCCCTAGCACAAGCTCGCATTTTTTTATCATCTCTTCTTCTTTCCTAAATCTAATCGTTTCCGATTTTTCGACGTTTAGGCCCAGTTTCCTCGCCTCCATGTATGACATCAGCCTCCCTATTATACTCTCGATGCCCTGCTTCACCTTCAGCCAACAGCACCACGTCGTGCGCATGGCTTCGTCTAAATCCAAGAACAGGATGTTAAACAACACCGTACTGACCGTGCCACCTGTGACTGAGCTTCCTTGCCGTTCAGGGAACCTCCTCCTTCTGTTCTCTCACTGTCACCCTACTCCGCGTCTTCTTTAACATCTAGTCTATCCTCCTGCTAGTTTCTTTATTACCCCTCCCCCTTTTCTCATCACTTCAATCAACATCCCCCTGCCCACCAAGTCAAAGGACGCTTTTAGATCCACTAAGAATGCCATTAGCTTGACTCCTCTTTTTGGGTTGCTTGTTGACAGCATCACTGAATGCATAAACGTCTATTGTACTTCTTTCTGAAACCTGCCTGGTTCTTCCGCGCTGTTCCCTTTCCCTCCACCTCTTCTCTGAGCCTTGTAGTCAGCACACCCGTATGTATTCTACTAGATTATTCAATAAGTTTGCGAGATGCCGTCTATTTGTTAACAGTAGAACTAAAACTTCGACGCCATTTTGATATGTCACGTTTTATAAGAAACTCAAAAAAAATTTGTATTTTTTTTGTGATACTTTAAATAAAGATTTGTGTTTCAAAAAGCCGTGTGCACAGTGGATACAGTATTCGCTAACAATGCGTCTTAGTCAGCAACATTAGGGGCGTTTCTTATTTTTAATCTTTTTTGTTTAAGGTCTTTAACATTTCATTTAACTTTTTAGTCTAAAGTATTTAGTTTAAAATTGTAGTTTAAAGTCTTAAACTATAGTAAACTAAAAACTTTTGGTTTGAAATTTTAGTTTAAAGTCATTTTTACAACTATAAAATCATTTTTGGATTTCTGTTCCGTAAACTTATCGATCAATTTAGTAGTATATGAACCGACATCACCGTCACTTCCCTATAATTTTCTACTCATTTTCTTTCTCCCTTCTTCCTTATCGGTAACCCTCCTTCCATCTCTTCAGCCATTTGCCCCGTTTCCTGATCCCGATACAGTTCCCCCTTACCCATTCCCTCAATTCTCTCCCCACATAATTCCATATTTCCTTGGAAATTTCATCTCCCTCCGCACATCCCCATTCCATCTTTCTCCCTGCCTATTTCCACAATTAATTTTACCTCCGTCACCTCCTTTTCTCCTTCACCTCTTTGTACTTCACTTCTTTCTCATTCCCTTTTACCACAGTTTTCTCTACACCCTCCACCACGCCCATGAAATATTAACGGCACTCCGTTTTAGTTATCCTCTCTTTCACTTCCCTCATCTGCCTCCTCTTTCTACTTTTATATCTCAAACGCCACATTCATTGCTGGCATTTTGAATATACCTCTCCCATCTCTTCATTTCCTTCCCCTTATTTCTGTTACGGAGTAGAATATACTTCTTTTTATCCCTATATTTTGTCCCTTTTTCTACCTCTTGCATCCACTCTTCTAATATCTCTTTTGCTTCTTTTATAATCCCTCATAATTTCTGGTCACATTAATCATTCCTAGTCATCCCTCTCCCTTTTTTCCCTTCTCGTCACACTAGTTTTTTTTTATATGGAGGAAATTTTCATAGACTCTCCGGCTCCCTGGGATAAGGGAGCCAGTAAAGTGTCAGATTTCCACCAGCTAAAACCCCCACGACGGCCAGCCTAAGCATAGTGAGGAGAGGCACCGGAAACTACAAGCAGCAACTTATGGTGCCCCCCCCCGTGCTGCGTTGCCGCAGTGACCCTTGCGTGGAGGATCAGAAGACCCTTAGCTTGCTTAGCTAACTTGAGGGCCCTCCCCCCCCCCCGGGTACTTGCGTGCAATGGCGGCCGAGCCCTCCTTGGACCGCATGCAACCCCCCCTAGTGCGACTGGTGTAATGGGCGTCATAGTGCACCACTATGCAAAATAAGTTAATCCGGCGAGAGCGACAGGGAGCACCTCCCTCCCCTGCGAACCCGACTCCTCCCACGACGCCGCGGGTGCGCTCTCCCGCGGAGTCCTGCAGCATGACCTACTCTTAAAAGGAAGCCACGGCGCGTCAGGACCTCTCGCTGCTTAGCATCGCTCGTACGACTGCTGGTAGCGAGAGGTCCATACCTACTTCACTTTGCAGGACACGGTACAGACTTTCCCACGCTGGGCAATATTCTAGCGTGTACTGCGCCGTGTACTGTGCATTGCGGCAGTGGTGGCACTGCGTCGTCCGTTCCTTCTTGATCCGACACAGGTACTCACTAAAGCATCCGTGCTCGGAGAGCACCTGTGTCATCCGGTAGGTCAGCCGTCCCCAGATTCTGCCCAGCCACTTCTCGAAGCTGAGCAGGACAGCCGCGACAGCGCGTTGTCCCACGTCCACGGGCTCGGAGAGGCATCGCCGCCACTCCGCAAGAGCGCGCTGCCGGGCTTGACGTTTTTCGGCTCCCAAATCCATTGCCTTCTCCGCTAATAGCTCGACAGGGAGCTGACCGGCCACAACCATTGCAGCCGCGCAGGACGCCGTGCGGTGTGCTCGCGCGATCCTGATGGCCAGCCGTCTCTCAATCTGGCGCAGCCGATCGCGGATGGCTATCAGGTCGCGGGCCAAGACTGAAGCCCCGTAAAGGACCACGGACCGCACGACCCTTGCGTATACGCGGCGGCCACCATCCTCGGGCTATCCGAGGTTCGAGAGGAGGCGAGCCAACAGGCCTGCCATCCGTATCGCTCGGGGGACCAGGAGATCAAAGTAGACCGCGAAGTGCCTTTGGCCGTCCAAGGTGAGGCCCTGGTATTTCAAGCCGGAGCCCACCTCGAGCTAGGTCTGACCTACCTTGAGCCAGGACCTGGGCGGCTCCCCATGCGACGAGGGTTGAAAAACGACATCGCCTCCGTCTTGTAGGGAGCAACGCGAAGTTCTAGCTCCTCTCGTTACACTATCTACCTGGCACTTCAACTGTTCCTCCACCTTTTAAAAGCCTCTCGCAGTCAATTCTACTTATTATCTTTCTTTTCTCATTAATTCTTCGAAGTTTTTCCTGCTTTCATCATTTAACACCCTCCCTCGCGTCCTCTCTTTGCCGTTCATCCTCTTATTTCTGTCATATCTCCTTAACTCCCTTTAGCACCACTATCAAGGGTATGTTGTCCTTGGCTCCACCATCATCCTTTCCACCTCCTTCCTTGCTTCTTTGCCTTCATCCGCGTAAGCTACCACAGTATTCCCTTCTCCCATTATATAAGTACATTCTTCCTTTTATTTCCTTTTTGTATGCTATTCCCAACCCTCATATGCTCTTCACCAAGTAACATTGTATTGAAATACTCTCCTATCCAAGGTCCTCCTCTTTTCCGACTTCCTTTCCGCCATCCGTTCTCTCATCTTTCTCTTTATTCTCCCCACTCCCACGCTCACATACACCACCACTATGACACCCCTATCTTTGATATTTAATCAAACTCATTGGGACAATTTGTGTGCCACAAATAAATTTGCCACTTGAGGCAGGTGACAAAGCACCATGCTGAGTTGTACAATGTTCACAATCTTGGAATATTTTGGGTTTAGCAAACACTAATATAGAGCTACGATGGTGTAGTGGATAGAAAGTCAAACATCCATGCTGAATACTCGGGTTTGAATCCTGCCTATTACCTCTGGATTTCTATGCGATATGTATACTGTAGATCTGGTGGTTTGGAACCCACCTCAGACAGTACGTCCTAGGCTAAATCGCCTTAACAATCGGTACCAAAAATCAGTTAAAAGGAAACACTAACATTTAACAGGTATTCTATGAAACGCATATTTAATGTATTACCAGCATTGTGGGTATCTTTATATTAACAGACTCGCACGCACGCACGCACGCACTAATTGACAGTTTAAGATAAACCACGATTATGAAAAAGGTGATGAGTGAATACAGGTGAAAATAAATGACCAGGTGTAGTATAGTAGCAGGAATAGTGAATAAGTTATTTAATGTTTTGCTATAGATGATAATTGTTTATTATTAATCTGACTCACGGACAAACAACGATAACACCCTTTTTGAACGTCAAGAGTTATTATACAAGAACATAAATTTCTTATGAAAGAAAGACAAAAAATGAGAAGAAAGTCAGAAAAGATGAAGATAAGCAAAAAGCGTAGCGGAAAACTGTTAAACAGTTTAATAAAAAAATTCCCATTTGCGTTACACATTTCTGATTATCCATGTTGTGGACATGGAATTCACATAAAATAATACTTTACGTCAGACAATAGAGGGATCACTCCATGAAACGCAGCTTGAAAACATGATACTGTTTATTGGGAAAACAAAAACCTCGCGAAAGTACGCGCAACGGATAAGATATTAGCGCAACGTGCCACCTCAGAAGAATGCTTAGCTGCAACGGTTACTTGAGGCACTATAAACGCCAAGAAACTCGGAATGCGTATAAGGATGGAAAATAAATATACTAAAAACAGAAAGATGCGTAAGCACAAAACTGCGACATGTAATGGACTTTGGCCATTGTTACAATTACTCGGGATTTTAGGGTCAACTGCGGAAAGTACAGATAGCTTGGCCGCTTAAAAAAAAATATATATAAAAAATGATCAACTCCAATTTGAAAAACATCCAAATCTTCATAAATTAATCGCAAACGTCGAGAATAATTATAAATATATGATACATTACCGTACGTTAACGCATAAAAACTTCAATAATGCACAAAAACCATTGTTGTCCGTTAGAATGAACCGTAAAGAAATTTGAAAAATCGTAAAGAATTAATTAGGAATAGTTTTACCTATTGTGGACAAGGAGAACACTGTACTTAGTACGTATCCATAAATATACACAGATTCTTTTCTTCTTGGAGAAACGATTCTAAAGTCTTATTTTTTAAATGATTACGAACAACGCGTATGTTGACGATTCAAGAAATTACACTATATACATTGATAGACAAAATATGATAGATAACTTGGGCAACTCTAACTTATTAGATTAAAAAAAGTTAATATGCGCTCAAATAGTTATTCTTTTCTAGTTGTCGTCTAGAGGGACCTGTCGTTTCTAGAGAAATGACCTCGTCAGAACGCGCGAAAAAAGTGGCCAAGTCAACCGGCATGTTCCGGTTCGCTGTTCCCAAATGAGCAATTAACGGTCTTACATACAAGAGGCGTGGTTTATTCACAAGTAGTTGTGACTAGTCGGGCTTATGGGCTAGATTGTATTGCAGGATAGGCGGCCTTACAAACTACACAGACTTACAGGTTAGGCGGTATTACAAGCTAGATGCGATCTTTCACGCTAGGCGTGACCTTACAGGTTAAGCACGATTTTTGTCATCAATCGGCTGGGTCGCTGTCGCCGCTACTTGGCTCGGAGGAGCGGCCCTACACGTTCTGGAGTTTACACAAACAAAATTGCAGCCAGGAGTGCTCGTTGCACAAGAGGGACTGTCGTCCGGTGGTTCCAGCCGAGAAGCGAGGAAAGCCCAGCGCTCTCAGAACGGAGTGAGTCGGTTAAAGAGACGGTATTTTTCCGTAGGCGGCGAATACGTCGCCCCACAGGAACGCCAGAGGTAAACGAATAGCAGATCAAAAATGACGCTTTGGTTATGAACTATAATACCTGTAATATTTGCTAGGCGCTCGGTACCGTTCGTACTGCGGTGTTCCGTTCTGCTCCAGTTATTATCACCGCGAGCACTAATTGCTTCCGCGAAAATAGATCGCGGCCGCCGCGTTTACCATAGCGGAATCGGTAGCAAGCAACGGGCGCCCAAGAGCGTGTGTTTACGTATTCGTTACAAACCTAAATGAAGAGCACATTTCCAATATAAAGTAGAGTGAACAGCAAATAACATATGTGAATCCAATTCTATTACCTCCAAAAACATTATCGGCATATTTGTGCTGATAATTGTTAGCAAACTCCAATGATTAAAACAGATATAAAACTGATAAATTGACGTATAATATTGTTGCGCCGGGAAGTGTTCGCTGAAGACTCTATAACGCAAACGGAATACAACTCGTAACAAATGGGAAGAGAATATTTATTAATATACAATTGTATTCGCACGATCACAAGATCGCGTCCGGCAATCACGAAGTCGGCCCGCTCTCTTTTTCTCGAGTCTTCTGTTGTCATCAAGCCCGTTGACAACGGTCGCTCTGCAGGCATAACGTGGCATCCTCAACCAGCGTTACAATGTATAATATATAAGACTAATAAATAAAGACCTAATGGACATAAAACTGGTTCAGGTCGACTACTGTGTCAGGTGGACTGTTGTAGGTTATAAGAATACTATGAATGTGCAACTTCTATGAGCAAGCTAACTTCAAAAAGTAGAAAAGGATAAATATATAAGCAAAATATTAGGTGTATCAGTATGAAGTGATCGTTTTTTTGTGAAAATGTAACACCAATTTTGAATGGGAAAGTAAAAAAAATTTTATTCAAAGTATTGACCATTTCTTTCTACACATTTTGACCACCTTTTTGGAAATTTGTGGATACCACGCCAATTGAAACGTTCGTCTTTTGAAACAAACCAATCAGACACCCAATTTTCGACTTTTCGTAGGAATCGAAGTGCTGCTCAGCCAATGCGTGTACCATCGATGAAAGCAAATGGTAGTCGGAAGGGGTCAAGTCTGGTGAATATGGCGAGTGGGGTAGCAGTTCCCAGCCAAGTGCTTCGATTGTATCCTCAACCGGTTTTGCTTTGTGTGCAGGTGCATTGTCGTATAATAAAATTACTTTGCCGTATCTTCTGGCCCATTCTGGTCGTTTTTTGATCAATGTATGGTTCAAATTGTTCATTTGTTGTATTCTGTAGCGATTAGTATTAACAGTTTGACCAGGTTTTAGAAGCTCATGATACACCACACCTTTCTGATTCCACCAAACACAGAGCTTTGCCTTCTTGCCGAATCGATCTGGTTTTACAGTCGACGTTAATGGGTGTCTCGGATTAACCCATAATTTTTTCCGTTTAGGATTCTTAAAATAAATCCATTTCTCATTGCCAATCCTTTCGATGCAAAACAGACTTTCTTTTGTGCCTTTGAAGCAAAATTTCACAAGTGTTTTTTCGGTTTTTCATCTGTTATTCATTCAATTCATGTGGCACCCATTTTCCATAATTGGGATCTTTCCCACAGCTTTTAAACGGTCAGAAATTGTTTATTGTGCAACATTTAATATTGCTGCCCTTTGCTTTTGACTCAAAGTATCATCTTCATCCAATATTGCTTGCAATTCGGCAATTCTTCAAACTTTTTTGGTGGTCTTCCACGTTCTTCATTTCTCACATCAAAATCATTATCTCTGAACCGTTGAAAGCATCTTTTGCATGTTGATTCTGATGCAGCACTTTTCTTCGAATAAAAACAAAAAATTAATGTTTTCCGCAAATCATCCCTCTCTGGTGAAAAATTCTTGGTGAAAGGAATTTTAACACGATGAAAAAATATAATGTTGTTTGTTCAATGACTTGATGTATATTAAATATATTTGACAGATGGCATACCAACCAAACAAAAAAAAATTAAGGCTCGTTCACAACAAATGTTCCCTATCGACATATGTGTATCCTAACGCTCACTTCATACCGGTACATCTGATAGAGATTATTATCAGTGACTTTTAACCCCTTCCCGTATTTTAGCGAGTCAGACTCGCGATGAAGATTTTGACCCAAATATGAGTACTGCGAGTCAGACTCGCGACGAAATACTTGGGCCAAACATGAATTACGCGAGTCAGGCTCGCGACCAAATACCTGGGCCAAAGGTAAACATAACAAGCCGAGCTCGCGGACTTGAAGGCGCTTCTAGACACCTTGTTTATTCATGCAATGAAACTGTTATATATTTTCTAGAATAATAGTATAAAATAAAAGTTGTATATATATACAACTATTATATAGTACACTATTGTTGGGTCTATGCATAAGTCCGTAGCTAAATCCCGACAGACGTCGTTCACGGTTGTTTCTCCGCCCTCACTTGATTCAAACAAATGAAGTGTCGTACCATACGTGAAAACTGAAATTTGTGGCCACATTTTACGAAAGTATTCATAGTCATCCGTTACGTGTACAAAGTTTAATTATATTTTGAACACGGAAGGAAAAAATGTATATTTTCGGTACATTTCGCTTTTTTATTTCCGATAAGGTAAAAACGCGTCACAGGCACACAAAAAAATATGCGCCGTGTACGGAGAGAATGCCGTAAGCGAAAGTGGGTGTCGGAAGAGGTTTGCGAAATTTCGTTGTGAAGATTCTGATCTCAAAGATGTTCCTCCCTCTGGTCGGCCAGTTACTACTGATGTAGATTATATCAAGACTTTAATTGATTCCGACCTGCATTTGACAACTACAGAGATCGGAAAAAAACCTCAATATTGATCAATCAACTGCTTCGAGACATTTACGGAAGCTTGGGATGATAAAGAAGCTTGATGTTTGAGTGCTGCACGATTTGAACGAAAGGAATTTAATGAACCGAATTTCAGCTTGAGACTCGTTGCTGTGATGTCATCTATACGAACCATTTTTAAAGCAGATGATAACTGGTGACGAAAAGTGGATTCTCTACAATAATATCACTCGAAAAAAATAATGTTCAAAGCGCGAGGAGGCTCCTCAAACGGTTACCAAGGCAGGATTGTACCCAAAGAAGGTGATGCTCGGTATCTGGTGGGATTATAAAGGAAAATTATTGCGGTTTGGGTCGAATGTTTTGGAAGACCTATTGTATAGTCCGGATCTAGCACCTTTAGATTTTCATTTGTTTGGAGCGTTACAAATCAATTTGAATAATAAAACCTTCAATTTCCTGGGCGTCCTCAAGAACCACTTGGATGACTTTTTTGCCCACAAATCTCAAAAATTGTATGAAAGAAGATTAATGAAGCATGTGGAGAGATGGCAAAGAGTCATTGAACGGAATGGAAGATATTTAGTTGATTGAAATCGCTATTTTTGGTAAATATTTTGCATTTGAAATTTACTCAATTTTCACTATAGACTTATGCATAGACCCTATGTATACAAAATATAATAAATTTATAACATCTATAAAAGTAAAAGCAATAAAGTTTACTTCCTCAACAGCAGTATCGCGTAAAATTGACTATACGACAGCGATCGCTTTGGCCCGAGTTTCGTCGAGCTAAATGGCACGGGAAGGGGTTAAGTAGGTTGTTGTACGTTCTATTTCATTTTTTTTGTGTTAGCCTGTAAATTAATGGTTTGTTTGTGCACTTTAATTGAATCATTTCCGAGATGTCGTTTTGAAAGGTTTTTTTTGACGCATCAAAGCGTTCCATCCATTTTTATTGTGTCCCGGTCAAAACGTGATTAAGGTAGTTACTATGTGTAGCTAAAACTGCCTCTGAAGATTGCTTAATATACTCTTTCATGTTTTTAGTCAGTTTTCTTTCGGTTTGTCCTATGTATACCTCCTGATAATTACCAAGTCTAATGCAGTACACAACGTTTTTAGTACCAGTTTTTTGAAGAGGGACCTTATCAGTTTTTATAATGCAATCTACTTTGCTTATGGTTCGAAATGAAAGTGCATATCCAATGTATTGTTGAACTTTTTTTTCATGTTACAAGAAAGTCTGTTGCAGAATGGAAGCACGATAAAGTTAGCGGGGAGTTTTTCTTTAATTACTGTATTATTCTCTGAAAATCGATGTTTTAATTTAGTCAAGCAAAATTTCAGTACATGGGAAATGATGTTATTAATAAACTGCGATGTGTAATGGTTATTCAATAACATTTGTTTGATTAACATGATAATCTAGTTATGGAACAAATTATGTAAAAAATAATTGCTTTATCCATTATGCATTTTACTACGCTAAGTTTTTGTGTTGTAGGACGATTGAAGTTATAATTTAAGCACCTACGTGAGAACGTTGGTTTCCTGAACCAATTTGTGATCGTTGTTTTTTCTGCTCGGGTTTGTAGAATATCTAAAAAACATATTAGTCTACGTTTTTCAATCTCCATTGTAAAATAAATGAATTGAGTTGAATATATGAGGTGTGATCAAAAAGAAAAGTGATTTTTTACTTTCATTAAAAAATATTTATTTAGTCACCAATATTTATGTTGTCCCATTCAAAGTAATCCTGCTCAGATATAACACACTTGAACCAGTGTTTTTTCCAATACTCGAAGCACTTCTAATAAGTACTTTTTGATATAGCTTTGAGCTCTTCCAGTGATGCAATCTTTATTCCCCCAATCGTTCCAAATCTCCGTCCTTTCGTTGGTCATTTCAGTTTTGGGAGACAGTTTTGGGAACAGAAAAAAGTCGCAGGTGGCCGAATCTGGTGAATATGGTCGCGGAGGCATGATTGTGGTGTTGTTTTTGGCCAAAAAATTACTTACAACCAACGATGTGTGAGCAGGTGCGTTATAGTGATTCATTCGTGATTGATTCGATATCGGGATTCATGAATTGTATTTCCACAGTTCCGGGCGTTTTTTTCGTATTGCTTGACGCAAACGCCGCATAATTTCAAGGAAATACTTCTTATTAACCGTACGACCTTGGGGTAATAACCGCTGATGCACTAGGCCATGATAATCGAAGAAAACAGTGAGCAAAACCTTGACATTTGTTCGAACTTGGCGTGCTATTTTCGGTTTTGGCTCTTCTGGGGACTTTCATTAGGACAATTGGGCTTTGGTTTTGACGTCATACCTATAGATCTATGATTTGTCCCCAGTTATGGCGCTTTTGAGCAGATCAGGATCTTCATTAACGGTATTCAACCCATCTAGAGCGATGCTCATGCAACGCTTCTTCTAGTCAAAAAATCGCTGAACACACAAAACACATCCAAGCTTAATGCCTCTCACACACAAACAAAATCTATCCAACTAGCAATCAATCTTAAAAGCAAATCTCTATTTTGGGCAGACCATAAAGATGTGGAATATGGCAATTACTAATTTTAAGAAATTTATATAAAGAAGGAGAGATTAAGTCATTTTTAAGCCATTTGTATATTGATACTTTATGTATCGCAACCATATTGTTGTAAGGTGATCTTTTTATAGGTATGTGGTGCATTTTAACGGCATTTCGATGTTTGGTAAAGATAATGCGTTGGAACAGTGAAGTCTTAGAGGCGGAGCATCGCGTCATAATGTATACAAAAAGCATAGAAATTTCGAATGTCCTATGGTCTCGAATGTATGAGGGTGTGTATGTGCTGTCTGCTGGTAAATGCACTCTGGTAGAGACAGTCGGGAAAGGAGAGTCAATCAGAAGCGTTGTGAAAAGAGAGTTGATCAGGAGCGAAGTGAAAAGACAGTTGATCGAGAGAGTCGCGTAAAGATAGTCAGGGAAGTGGCGTGCAAACAGTTAAGAAGCACGACGTAAACAAGTTAGTTAAGAAGTGCGACAACCAGACCATTCTTGAATCCCAATTCTCTCAGATTAATAGTAGTCAATAGTGTTTGTTTATATTTTGTTGCTTTTAATAAACTATATATATTATCAATCATAAACCCACATTTACCGCAGGTACATGTTAGCATCTCCTAAGGCTCTCTCAATCTCATCTATGTAGTTACTTTTGTTAGAGACAACAGTGGTGATTCCTTTGTCAACCCGTGTGATTAACACGTTAAACGCCACGCCGGTTCCTAGGGATCCGCGTTAGACTTTCCGTTCAAGCCCGGCCGGTCCGCAGGGATCGATTACAGACTTTAGGTTCCTACTGCACGACCGCGCGTGTCGGTCCTTGCACACAGATGTGAGACTAAATATTTTGCTTAGGCGACATCCGTTTTTGTTCAGTCAAGGCTTAAAAAAAAAGAATAGTTTGAGTATTTTGTTAAAACAGGGTAAACAGAGGTGTGGTTTATTTTTACATTCATTGGAAGGCGCTGACTTTTTGAGTTAAATGTTGTGCCATCTTTGAACCTAACATTCGGGAATTCTTATTATAGCATTGGGCACAGTATCTCCGAATTTTATGAGCAGTGCCTTCCTTTTTCACTAAATGATGCCGAGGTTTTGTTCTGCTGTCGGTTTCTGCATCCATGCTTTGTGTAAGTGCCTGGATCAGCTTTTTCGATATTCGGTTATGGATATTTTTTGGCCTATTGTTTTTAGAGATATAAAAGAAGAATTTACTACAGCAGTGTTCAACAGAAGCTCGAATCCTAATTTTCTGCACCACTTTATTAATTTTCACAATGGGTTGCTATATGCGGCTATTTGATTCGAAAGGTCGATGAATTTTTTCCCTCCATTATAATCAATTACTATTTTAGGTTTGTTGATGACTTGTCTTCGTGTGCAAATAGGTTCCATTTCTACAGAAGGTTTAGTGGAAAGTAATAATACTTTACTTTACCAACGCTTTATTTTTCATTTTAAAATCGTGATTTCTTCCCGACTTTCTTGTCCAAAACACTCTCCCCGTTTCAGTTTTTTGGCCACTACGTTTTTCGAATTGCCTGTACGGTTGTGTATATATTTATCTGCTCACTTATTTCTTCAAGCATTTCTTCAGTGACTAATAGCGCATAAAAGTCTTCTACATTGACATAATTCTGCAGTTCTATGTTACTTGTGTCAACACCGTACACACTTGTCAAGGTTGTGATTTTCGGTTGATTCCTTCTCAGATCAAACCACCTTGATCTTGTACTATATCGTTGTCTATATGCACCTTCCCTAACGAAGTATCGTCTTCGGATGAGATCAAAGCACGGCGCCGACGATATCTAGGCGGTAAAATTAATTTGCTCGATGTTTCACTTTCTGATCTACTCAACATTTTTAGGGCAATAAAAAACTTTGAATTTATGGTGAACAAGAAAACTGATAGATCCACTATAGTGAACGAAACTGAACTGTGACTTCTGTGCAACTGCGGATTCGTTAGACGTCCAGGCATCGTTTAGCCTCGCGTTTCGTTTTCTTATCATCTGGCAAAAAGTGGGGATTTTGGGAAAACTCAGTATGTGAATATAATTAAGAGTTTATTGCAATTGGAAAGTCTAAATCTAAGTGGAGAGGACAGCCCTCGGTAGAAAACTCCGGTCCTCAAGCCGATATTTCGTCTCATTCGTCAGCGGTGACCCACTTGACGGTCGCGTCTGGGCCTGAACGGAACGCCAAGCAAATCGGGCTGGGCACTTAACGTGTTAATAAACCTTGGCTTTCGTTTATAAAATGTTTTGTAATTTTATAATGTCCTAGGAATTTGCGGGAAGATTAAAATGTTGTTTGTTTTTAACAAAAGTGCAAAGTGACCTGCACGTGCTAATTGACTTGCAAATGGTATCTGCGAATATATTGTCCATGTAAGACAATTTTGGTTCTACATCTGTAACGGTCATACTAATAATACTACTCTTAGATTTTTTATTACTATTAAGTAGCGGACTAGATTTGCTAGCAAATTCCAATGTGTTGACTACACTTTGCGAAAACACGAAGTAGGAGATGTTTTTCAACCAGGCTTGTTTATTTGGTACCTATAAGAGTTGGGCCAAGAGAGTAATAGTACTATCCGTATTGCAGGTGACATTATTACTTGTCATAAGGTTATAAGGCAAATTCGATTATTGCTATTATTGCTTTCAGATTTCTTAAATTCATACGCGTTATTCTTGATTCTATAATTAGAGTCGATACATAAAGTAACACCACGATTGTCCCATTGTTTTAAATTAAGGTTAAATGTTTTTGTTAGTCTGTAAACGACAGCCATTTTCATATTAGAGATTTGGTATACTTGTGTGTGGAGAATATAATAGCTAAAGACATATGGTCAAGATCATATTGTGTTTAATCTTTTTAAATTTTTTGATGGTGAGATAAATTTGAATATGTATGCCCAAAATTTTCAAATTTAGTAATTTATATTTGAACGTGTTCCAGTAAGTGAAATACTTATTGTTCAATTTTTGAATGCACAGAATGATGTCTTTCGTTATTATATTCTCGATGTATGGTGGGAACGAGTCGTTCGAACGGCAAGCAATAAGGAAGTCCTTCTTGCAAAGAAGAAGAGTGAATCTTCCGTTCTCCTTAATTCGTAATCCAACAAGACGTGACGCTCTATTACCAAAGTGAAATGTAATGTGGATTTTGAAGGAAAAGTCTTGGTACAGATCAAAATTTTCGCAAATAAAACTAAACGCGTGATTCACTTTCACTTGTGGTTTGTTGAAGTATTATTACACATAATATAGGTTTCGTTTAGTCCGTAACCGAGTAAAAATGAACAGAATAGTACTATATTGTTCATTATGACGTTTTGTACTTCATGAGAGGACCTATTTATGTATGTACGTGCACTAGCCTCATGATTAATTCCACAATTAACTCTTCTTTAACTTTCGCAAATCAATCCGTTTTATATCCATTTTAATCATTGGAATCCTTCAATCCTCATCAGCACAAAGATGCTAATAATATTTTTAAAACTAATAGAATTTGATTGACATATATTTGCTATTTACTCCACTTTACATAAAACATGTGTTCTTCAGTTAGATAAATTAGAAAAGAATTGATTATTTGACCACATATTAATTTTTGTCTTAATCCAACGAGTTTTAGTTGTCCTATCTATCATATTTAGGTTATTAATGTATAATGTGTACAGGTTTCAATTTTCCAAATCGTCAACATATGCGGTTATTTACCCTGACAAGTTTATGTTCACTGCCTAATCATGTAAAAAGTAAGTAAAACTTACTGTATTATAATTATTTCTTCAAAAAAAAAGAGGGAATTTTATATATTTATGGATATGTTTTAAATACCGTATCCTCCTTATCCACAATAGGTTAAACGCTTCCCGGTCAATACATTATAATTCTTCCAATTTCTTTATGGTTCATTCCAACATACAAACAATGATTTTTGTGCATTATTGGAGCTTTTTTTTATTGATCATTAAGTTATATACATAACTTGTTCCGAATAGTTATATTTGATTGCAAAAATCGCAGAGAGTTTCTGCAGTTAGACTATTCCTTATGGCCGTGATACGACGTACCGCATTAATTTTTATTGGATTGATTTTGTATAAAGTAAGTTCAATTAGATTTTTACCTTAAGTTATATTCATCCCTTTATTAGCGATGTACACTATTTATTCTCTTATTTAGGCTAGTTGTACGTGAAAAGTTCCTCTTATGAAGGACAAAACATCATAATAAACAATGAAGTACTATTCTGTTTATTTTTGCTCAATTACAGACCAGACAAACCCTAATTGATAAGGTAATGTATATTATTTTGTCAATTTTGGATATATAAAGAACGCAATTGTATAACGATATGACGACAAATGCAAGTTAACGCACACCAATAACGTCATCAGTTCTAGCTTCTCCTGTGGAATGTGAGGATGTTTATAAAAATATGCAGAATATTTTTAGATTATTTGATAAAAGCCATTAATTTGAAAATAATATTTGTTTAATTCCTAATGTACACGAAAACAATGGTACAATAATGCATGGATTTATAGAATTACGCGCGAAAATATCTCCAACGAAGATAGTCGAACGTAATACCAAGACGATAAAATGCAAAAAGAAAAACGTAAGGAAGTGAAAAAGTATGTCATTACGCATTTAATGGTATTCGATGATTACGTCGATTGTATAAAAATGATAATGTAAGAATGCAAGAGTAAAATGTGATTCAAATGCGACTGCACAACATGTATATTATAGAATTATAGATTCTTGTTATAGTATTCGTTTGCAACCGTACGGTAGGGGCAGTAGAAAATAAAATAAATCATGTATTTATTTGAGTGCATGTTCCAATACAGAATGACGGATAATAATACAACTATTTTTTTTTCAGTAGAAGATTGGATGATACAGATTCGTTTACATAATAAATAAGCGTTCGCAAGATGATTTGACCTGGAAGCCTGCACAGCTTAATAATTAGCGCAATCACCCGGAAAGCGAAAGGTCTCGGGTTCGTGTTCTGCTTCAGCAACTTAATAGCGTAAATTTTTCCGTGCTGCCTACATTATTTTTATAAATACTATTTTTATGAATTTAATCATATGACGAATCCATTCCTAACCATTTTACATAGATCTATTCTCCCTTTTTGCGTAAAATCTTTTCTATCAGATAAACGTTTGAATATGAAACAAGAAATAATTCTGACATATAAAATCCTGTATATAATACAAGTTAACGTTTTGCGAATTTTGTATAAGATATCTTACGATATTTGTTCATTTAATTTCTAGAATTCTTAAGAATACCTGTCAATTTAGTTTTCAACACTACTAGGATTTCTTTGTTAGTAATCCCAAGACATGTCTAAATACTTGGATGAGGCGAAGAGACTGGAAGTTGCAGTTTGAGTATTATGAATCCCAGATAGACAGTTTACTCTGAGTCGGAAAGTATTTAACAATATATGGTCACACAGATTATTCTACAAAGATAACGGATAATTTTAACCGTGGTTTCGCGGGAACACTAATCGATTTGCGGTTCTAGGAATAAATGTAACTCAAATTCGCTTCTAAATTAACTATCGATGTTACGTGTGCTGCCCTAGGTGGATTACGAAATTATGACCGTCTTCGGAAAGGCATCCTCATTTGAGGATGGATTTGAATTCAAAAAACCAGTACCGGCACGGGTCAGGGTGATTGCGGTAGGACATTTTGCGGTCCGAAGAATGCGCGCGCCGACATCAAAAGTCGAGAATACGCAGAACGGGGAACTAGCAGTCGATCGCAAGCAGGGACTTGAGCACCGATCCGCATCGTGATAACTCATTACGAAAGAGCGAAATCGGTACGGCGAATCGCATTGCCGTAACGAACAAATTTTGTGCATAAATATTCGCATCGGCATTCCTAACTTTAACAATTTACACATAAGCTCGAAAATTACATTTTGCTGGACCCGGGATCTTTATATTATTTTAAACTCTTCTTGATAATATTGATTCATGATCCACGGCAACGTAGTGAAATGTATTTGCTTATTGTAATTTGCTATCAACGTTTACAATGACTTATTGCACCTATAATCTTCACTAAAAGCGAAAAGTTATTATGTACTGTCTATTAACGTGTACATTAACAAATACAAGCAAATAGGGGAGCGGGGGCGGTGGAATTACCGAGGAATGTACCCTTAAGAACAGCGACCTTCCAACCGATCCTGATGAATACCTAGCGTCGCCCCTTACCGCTCATCTTCCTACTCCTCACGCCCGCAAACCGCAAAAACCACACCGGCGAGGCCGCACCAAAGCACAACAAGCAGAGCCTAACCGCGTCCACGAAGCTGCACTGAACCATGACGAACCGGGCTGACTATACCACGAAATACCAAGGCGGACTAATCCGCACCAGATCGACCAGAACTAGGAATTATACCCATAAACTATATAAGCCTTAACTCTAGAATTGGTAGGTATAAACTGTAATAATGTGGTATCGAGCGAATGAGCAAGTGAGCGAATGAGTGAGACACCATGTATGGTCGGTCGCAGGCAGAATTTCGGAGCCTCCTGCGAGCCTACGCGTTACGAGCGATTGTCTATGTTTTGGCAAATGACGTAGAACGACGCGCGAGAGGCAGTTCTTTTGTAACGCCCGATGTGATTACACGCTCTATTTTGATTTCGACATTTTTATATTGCACAATTATCGAATAAATTGCATTTTTCATAAATCACCAGTGTTTCGATCTCACAATAATATGCCGTAGGCATAAGCCACAAACTATATTTTTGACAAGTCTTAAAAGAAGAAATTTTTTCACTCGTAAAGACGTTACAAATATATTTATTATCTTCAGCAAAGAGAGCTGGGACTTGCTTCCAAAAAGCGATGTTCGACCACCTGTGCGTGGTCCTTCTCTAGCCACAAACATTTTTCGAGTGATAAAAGTTAATATTAGGAAAATAATGAAATATGATGAATAAGACAAATATTGAGATATGCATTCGGATACAAATGTGGTTGTGTGATTTGTGCCAAGTAGGAATATTGAGTCTGGATGATATGAACAAGCCGCTGTTATCAAGTGTTGAGAGGAGAAGTAAGTAATGAGTGGTGTTTAACATGTTAAGCTCCACTCCGGTCACTAGGGCCCAGAGCTATACTTTTCATTCATGTTAGTCCTGCGCGCGTGTCCGTCTTTGCGTAAATGTGAGATTTAAAACTTTAATTTAGGCGACATCGAATTTTATTTGGTCAATGCTTTCAGTAAAAGAATATAATACTTAAAAACATTAATGTACTTTATTAGAACAAGGTAAATATAGGTGGTTTGCTTGCATATTGATTATAGAAAGTTGTAAATTTCGCATTAGTTTTGCGAGAAAGAACTATAAGCGATCTCAGAATACGAATCCAAAGCAGTATTTATCGTAATTGAAAAAATCACTTGACTCTTCTGTTTAAACTCTGGCTCGTCTATCGACAAGTGGTCCACAATGATCCACTTGCCGGCCATCTGTGACATGAATGGAAAAGCAGGTAAAATTGGCGTAGCGTTTAAGGTGTTCAACGATCTTTTTTGCCCATGGGTTACCTGTCATTGCTTGTTTGGAAATGTGATAGGATGATGCAGCACTTACTTTGTGCGGAACGCCCACGTGTACGTATGATGGTTCAAATAAAAATAAAAAGGAAGACTAACATATTTACAGGAAAGGATACTAAAAACAATTATCTGCGATTGGTTAATCGTGAACCATTAAGATGGGTTACGTTCTCGCGTATCTTACACAAAACCGTTAAGTTTTGAAAGTTCCGAAGTGACGTAGATAACGGTCCTGCTTTCTCCGGCAGATTATAGGAAGACACGCACAATTATTGATTCCAGAGGTGTGAACAACCTAGTGACTAGTGTGAGGTGTCCATCTAATATGGCTGAAGAGGTAAACTATTAAATTGGATTTGAAAGGTATTAGGAATTATGCGATATCAAAAAGTACATAAAAGAAGTTTCTTTTTTTTTTGTTAAATTTCAATATATTAAAAATTTGGTTATAGAAATGACTGAACATATTGATGTCCATTTCTACATTGATTGTATGATTATTTGATTTTGTGCACAACATTTCACTTATAAGGCTTTTTCTATCGTTACTTTCCGTGTCTATAATCTGCACATTTCTGAAATCAAAATTTTGATTTTTATCTGGACTACGTTCTGTATTAACTGCTCATTTACTACTGAATTAATTAATTACACTGAAGACTTTCGTGTCCGGCGCAGTAGAGAGAGAGAGGACAGGTATTTAGAGGTAATTACATAGAGGTGATAGTTGGAGTGATTAAGTGAGGAGGTGGTGTGTAAGAGCAAGAAAGTGGAAAGGGGGAAAAGTGGGAGCAAAGGGAGCATAGAGAATAAAGGGTGAGTAAGCAGAGAGATGTAGAGAGCTCTGGACAATATGAGCGAAATAAGCTTGACAAGGGAGAATGGGAAAAGGAAACAAAAGAACTTTTCAAGTAGTGGGGAAGGGAAGGGGATATCATTTATGAGGAGTAGCAGGACAATTGTGAGGAATAGCAGAGGGGTAGAGAGTTTGGAAGAATGTAGAAGGGAAGTAAAGAAGTTGCTCAGCGAGCGGAAGAAGGAGATGAGGGAGGAGACGAGAAGGCAAAATAAGGAGAGAGAAAGATGAAAGAATTGGATGGGGGAACAAAGAAGAGAGAAAGAGAAAGAGAGGATATGGTGGAAGAAGTAAATCGTGGAGCAACGAAGAGGGACAATCAGAGGGAGAAAATAAAATAAAAAATGAAAGTGTTGGAGGAGAGCGTGAGAGAGAGTAAGAAGAAAAAGGAAAAGAGGGAAAAAGAAGAGAAGAGAAAGAATGTAGTGGTGAGAAGTGTAAAGATGTAAAGGGATGAAAGGAGAAGGAGGTGATAGAAAGAATTCTGGCGGACACTGACATAATGTTAAAGGGGACAAAAAAAAACTAGAAGGGGAGAGAAGGGACAGAAAAGAGATTTTGGTAGCAAGTCTGCTGAATGAGGACCAGAAATAAGAGATAATGGAGAAAGTGGAAAATCTGAAGGATAAAGAAGAAAGGATAGAGGAGGACCTGGCATGGGCGTTGTGGAGGGAAAGATGGCGGCTAAGGGCGATAGCGAAGAAGGAGGAGAAGGAAGGAGGGATAAGGGTTTGGGTAAAGGACGAAAGGATAAAGTTGGGGAAGAAGCGGTGGAAGTAGAGCGAGGGAGAGAAAGTATTGGTGGATATGCAGGGGTGAATAGTGGACGAACCGCAGAGAGAAGGGAATGTAGAGAAGAGAAAGGAGAGTGGATAGAAGGAGGAGGTAGAAGCAAGAGGGTGGCGAAAAAGGACGAGGGGGAGGGGAATTGGAAAGTGGGTTTCTGAAATGTGCCGGGGTTGAGGAGGAAGGATAAGGAATTTTGGGAGGCACTGAAGAAATGGGACATAATAGGGTTAATGAAAACGTGGATAGAGAAGAAGGGATGGGAGGCAGTAAAGGAAAGGTTACCAAAAGGGTATGATTAAAAGGTGTAATTGGCGGAGAAGAAGAATAAGAGAGAAAGAAAGAAAGAAAGAGGGGATAGTAATGGGAGTTAGGAGGGAAATAATGAAGAAGGGCAAGGGGATGTGGAGAGAGAGGAAAGAAGGGTGTATACGGGTACAGATGGGTAAGGGAAAAAGCAGAGGTGGAGTATAACAGTAGTATCCGTACCTCAAGGTCAGGAGATGATAGAGGAAAAAATAAAGAAAGGAGAAAGAGTAGGAAGCGAGGAAAGGAGGAGAATGATAATTGGAGGGGATTTCGATGCAAGGATAGGAACAGAGGGGGGCGGTGGTGGGAACGGATAAGGGGAGAGAGGGAATTAGTGAAGACGGTAAGAAAATGTAAGGATGGCGTAATAAAAAGTGAGGGGAGGAAGATAGAAAGTTGCATGGAAGAAAGGGGATGAAGAGTACTAAATAGGTGTACCAAGGGCGACGATGAAGGGGAATGACGTATGTGAGAGGCGGGAAAGAGGGTGTACCGATTGGTTACAGAACCACGAATTCTGCTTAAGCAACCTCGTTACTAGAGTAGAATTTGAGATAATTTATTCACCCACCGATAGGGACACTTGTCGCGCAGATAGGTGTGAAGATCGGCATAGCGAGGCCAATCATCACTCGCGCTACAAACAGTAAACAGATAAGACATAAGACAAAAGTGAAACGTATGCAAAACGTTCTTGAGGAGTCCGTGATTCCGTTCTTTTTGTACCAGAGAGTGAGAAAGAATTTTTGCTCTCTACAACGTAAGAAGTATCTTCGTCGGAACAAGTAGACAAATTTTCGAAATTATCAACTCTTAAGGCTTCTAGCCGTAACTCTTACACAATCTTGCTGAGAATAAGTATTCGTCGTTTTATATCGGCATTCCAATTCCAAGTCATTTCCTATATTCATGGAATAATTCGATTAAATTTTTTGTTTCTTTAAAATGAATTTATCTTTATTTATTTATTGCTCTCTCCCTCTCCCTCCTCTCACCGAGCGCGCGCGCGCGCGCGTTATTTATATTTATTTATCTATTTATTCGTATACTTATTCACTTAATTTAATGTATAGAAATTCTGTTTAATGTAAGTGTAAATAACAGTAAAAACAGTTACAAGGGGTAGCGGTGATAGACGCGACAGGAGATAGAGGATATGAGAGTAACAGAAAAATTAATGTCTTGGAGCTACGGTGGTGTAGTGGATAGAGGCTCAGACTACCACGCGGCAGACCCGGGTTCGAATCCCGCCCATCACCTCTGGTTTTTCTATGTGATATGCATACCGTAGCTCTGGTGGTTCGGAATCCACCTTAAACAGTAGGTCCTAGGCCATATGACCTTAGCAGTCGGTGCCGAAAAATGAATTAAAAAAAAAAAAAAAAAAAAAATTAATGTCTGACCATTTGCCACTGATAGAAGAAGTTAAAGGAAAAGAAGCAAAAGGAGGGCACGTAGGAGCGTTTGGGATGAGGAAGGAAGAGGGGAGTTGGAAGAATTTATGGGGAAGGAAAAATGAGAAGAAGATGGTAAGTGACCGGTGGGGGGAGAAGTAGGGAGAAGGACAAAGGTGGCGATGAGGAGGTTAGGAGAAAAGAGGAGGTGCGGCGAAGGGGAAGAAGGTAGAAAGGCGTCGTGCGATAAGGACTGTATGGAGAAGAAGAATGCAAAGGAGCCGCTAAGAAAAATGAAAAAAGATAGGTGACAAGGTAATAGCTATAAGAAGAAAAAAGGGAATACAAAAGTTTCTGCGAGAGAAAGAAGAAAGAAGAAAGGGATAGGTGGGAAGAAGAGATAACAGTGACAAGGAATTAAGGGGAGGTGTAGAGGTTAATAAATAAGGAACGGGAAAACAGGAGGGGGATGATGGAAGGAAATAGAGATGGGAGAGTGGAGCGCATATTTCAGGGAGTTGCTAGAAGCGTAGTGGGAAGGGGGAATGGGGAGAGGGATAGGACGGGAGAAGGGATAAAAGGAGCAGGAAATTAACGAGAAAGAGTTGCGGACAGTATTAGAAAGAATAAAGGACAGGAAGGCGATGAGAGGGGATGAGATACCGATAGAAGCATGCAAATATGGAGGAAAGGAAGTGGTGGAGTAGGCAAGGCAGTATTGTAGTAGGATATAGAGAGGGGAAGAATGGTCAGAGAAATGGAAGGAAGAGTAGTGGTTTTGGTGAGGAAAAAGGGCGAGGGAAAGGTGGTGAAGGGTTACAGAGGGGTGGTAATAATGGGTATTTACAGGGTATACATAATGGGTACAGGGTATTATTACATTATATAGTATACATTATACAGTATTACATGGGCATATGGGGTATAATGGGCGTTATACAGGGTATACGCGGGTATATTAGTAGAAAAACTGAGGCAGGAGGCTGAAGAGAAAAATATCATACCTAAGAATCACGTAGGGTTTAAAAGAGGAAGAGGGACAATAGATAATATCTATGTATTGAACTATGTGGTGAACGGAGAATTGGGGAGAAAAGAAGGAAATATGGTTGTGTTTACGGTGAACTTAAAAGCAACGTTTGACTCAGTGGATAGAGGAATATAGTTAGTAACATTGAAGAAAAGTAGAGTGAGTGAGCGGTTGGTGAAGAGGATGGGGATGGTAATGAAGGTAACGAGTAGTAGGGTAAGGGGAAAAAGAAGAAGCTGAGTTTTGCACAGCAAGAGGTATGGGATAGGGTTGCTCGATGAGTCCCTTACTCTTTAATATGCTTATGGCGGACATAAAGGAGAAAATGAGGAAGGTAAAATGGGGGAAGAGGTATCAGGGTGGGTAAAAAAAGATTTATACCCTAACGTACGCGGATGATATTGTATTGCACGTGGAGGATGAAGTAAAGATGAGGAGTTTAATGGAGGATTAAAAGAATATTTGGACCGGAAGAGGTTAAATCTAAATGTACGAAAGTCGAAGATAATACGGTTTAGAAAAGAAGAGGGGAGAGAAAAAGAAGTAAAAAGGCGGTGGAGCAGGAAGAGAACAGAAGAGGTAAAGGAATTAGCGTACTAATGACATAAATTTTAGAAGAATGGGGGACAAGAAGAACATTGTAAAGATAGGGCGGCGGCGGTGATGGAAAGGGTTTGGGAAAGGGGTAAAAGAAGGCTTGCAGAGAACTGGGGGAAGAGAATATGGCTGTTCGACAAGCTGATATAGACGGTAACGTTATGGAGTGGAGGTCTGGCGGTGGAAGAAAAGGAAGGAGATGGAATATATGCACAAGAGATATTTGAGGTGGGTTTGGAGATGGATAAAGCGATGCCGGCTTACATGATAAGACGGAAGCTGAAGAGAAAGAAAGTGGGGATAAAAGCAGCGATAAGGGGGTGGGGATTCGAAAAAAAAATATAAAAAAATACAAAAAAGAAAGGGCGGTGAGCTAATCAGAAGTTGCTGGAAAAAAATGAGGAAAAGAGCGGGAAAGAGGAAGGTGGGGTCTGGCTGGGAAGAGAAGAGACGGGAAATGCTGGAAAGGGGAAGGGTACCAATAGAAGAAGTGGAGAGGAGAACGGAGGATGGTAAAGAGGACAAGTTCAAAACGATTGTAGAGAAATGGAAGGAAAAGCATAGAGAAGAGAAAGAGCGGAAAAGATAAAGAAGGCAAGATATAATCAATAATATAAGCAGGTAAAAGTGGAGGGAATGTCGGGGCATTGAGGAAAGGCTTGGGGTCAAAGTAGATGGAGAAGAGTAGCAAGATGCAAGTTAGGGAACGAGGCGAAAGAAGAATGAAATTGGGAGGTGGAAAAGACAAAGAGGTACAAAATATATGATGAGGAAAAACAGACATGGGTGCACATGTAGAAGAGGGATTGTAGAAATGAAAGGAGAAGAGAAGGAAACAGGTCGGAATGGCGGCAGGAGGTGGGGACGATATTAGGAAGAGAAGGAAAGGGGAGAATGGTGGATGAGGAAGATAGAGAGGAAGAGGGAGGAATAGAAAGGGAAACAGAATTGGGCGAAATGATGAAAAGAAAGTGAAACGGGAGTACCACAGAGTAAAGAGAGGGGAGAGGGATGGCAAGGGGGGGGGGGCTTTTAGAAGGTGCGAAGAGCGAGTATGCTCAGAGGGGTACAGAGGAGGGGCGAGGGAGGAGAGAGACGAGAAGCGAATGGACTTCGCAGAATAAATGGAGTTCGGTCAGAGGGTAGGAGGTGCGATTAGGCTAGTAGTAGGCATTAAGTGTTTTACATACATTAAGTAGGAGGTTAAGGACAGAGACTCAGAATGTAAAGAGAAGTGTAAACGATCTAAAGCCTAAGGGGAAAGCTTTAAATAACCATACATACATACATACATTAATTACACTTCTATATTCTTTGATTATGGTGAGTACATGCCTCCTAGTTTATATAATGCAAGTGGAATTACAATTCGTACGGTTTATTTTGTAAACAACGGTGTTATTTTTTACGGAGTTTCATTCATCCTTTGCAGTTCTGATTATAGAGTCCGATCTATTTAACGATCTGAATGCGTATTCGAAATTAAAGTGTCTTTAACAGTTTTGTAGTTTAGACGTTAAATGTGGTACATATGGGAGGACGTAATGTCTTCCTATATTGAGACATGTTGACCACCAAACTGTGTTCTGGCTCGATGTATTACATAAGATATGTAAATTGGTGTGGTCTTCGAACGCATACATTCCAAAGTGTCAATCTATTGTTATGTGTGTGGTTGCTATTGTTGCATTTTAGTTCTATTTCCTTTTTTGAATTTATTTATCTGTCATGATAGGGCTATCATGACAGAGGGCAATTCTATAAAAGGACGATCTACTTTGAAGTTTATTAATAAGTTGCTTAAAAATTGGCTGCGTGTATAACTATGATGTTATTGTATCATACTTCAACAATATCAATTTGGTGTTGGTTTTTATTAATAAGATCTTCTTGTGTCAATAACTATTTGATACAGCGTAGAAAACTAGGATATGTATTGGCCTGTAGCAAACTGTAACTGACATCCGGTCGTTTTATGTAAGTCGCTGAAGACTATTACTAACCACTGGTATTGTTTTAATTTGATAGGAATGGATAGGAAAAACTGGATGGGGGTTTAATGTTTAGTAGGAGTATGGATTTAAACTATATGATTAGGAGACCTATTGTGACGATGTTTTCTTTAATAAATAATTATAAGCAGGGTTTAGATTCCAAGTATCGATCTTTAAATTCAATGGTGTTTTGTATTTTAATACATAACATTTGTAAAATTAGTTTTTTGAAATAATTCCGTTCTACGTACAGTATTACCGTGATTTCAAAATCAAATTTATGGTCAGTTAGTTGATGGTTTGAGGCAATAACAGTATTGTTCTGTTTGAGGCTGTAAATGTGTTCTTTAATCCTGGTGATGATTTTCCTTTTGGATTGGTCTGTATAACTATAGTCACATTTTTGCATTTAATCTTGTATACAATATTATTATTTCCGTTTTTGTTGTTTTTATCTTTACCTAAAATAATTAAATTGTTGAATTCGTTTTACGGAATTAAAATAGTTCTACAATTGTGTTTAGTGAAAATGCTCCGTATTTTGTTGCTAATGTGTCTATAGTAAGAGATCGGAATAATTATATTATTGTCTCGTATGTCTTGTTGCTTCGTTGGAGTAACTGGAAAAGCAACTGATATTAGGAAGACATACAAGGTAACTAAGATGCAAAAGTTTCTTCTCAAAGGACATTTTTTCAATGTTTAAAACTAATACTCTCATTTTCCAATTCCTTATACTGTCAATAACTTATATTAGGTTTCGTAATATCATATACACTAGGTTTTATGAACATTGCTACAATGTACATCAATATGTATTACACCGACCATGATTATAAGTTTCTGTGCAGTTTGTAAATCGCGCGCATATTGAGCGTAGAATCGGTAAACTAGGTCCAGCCGGTTTCTGTCATTTGGCACCTCCACGATCGCATTCCAGTTTCTCCCTGCCCCCCTTCAGGGGTCATGGAACAAGTTAATGGGTCCGTCTGTACGTGCACTGTCCCTACGCCTATGAAAAGGGAGATAGAGAGACCAAACAATGAAAGTTATCGGTATTGGGCGCCTGTGGGAGAATCAAGAATTCTGAGAACTCCCAAAATAAAACCGAAATCTAAAACGCATGACATAAATGCATGTACAGAATCAAATCATGCTGTTGTCGCTTTTTCATTATGAAGAGGTAGAACTCTATCAATATATAACGAAGTACTTTTGACCACAGCGCACAGTCACATTATCAATATACGAATTTGCACGACGGTTTGCGACGGTCTCGATTGCCCTGCGCTTAAGTTTTAACGAATAAGATTCCATCATATTGTGTAAGTATTTTTAATCGAGTTTTTCTCCATCCAGTAAAGGACATTACGATATTTGTAAACTACCTGAGGCGCACTCGACTGCGTATCGGAAGGAATACAAAAAAACCGGAATCAACCAATATTTAATTTATTTTCTAATCGGAAGGTTCCGATTCCTCTTGATCCAAAATCGTTTTTTGAAAGCTTGAGGCGCACTCTTTTGCGTATCGACAGACACCAAACGGTAGGAACGGTTTAATGAGTAAACACATGAGACAAAAACTTTGCAGTGGACAGGAAATCGAATTAAGCCTTTCACCTTGAGTTAGAAAAATTAATAAGAGTGTTTATTCCGAAAGAAGGTTTTGTTGACACCCTTCCTCAACCTCCAAAATTCGTCCAAAATCATTAGTCAATTTGCCTCATCCCAGGGGAGTGTCGCGTAGGCACGTTTGACCCATAACTATAAATTTCTTGATTTTAACACTAAACCTACCAGACACTTTTTGGACGTATTTATGTATACCGCGTATATCTTTTGTTGAGAAAAGTAACGCTATTACGCTGGACGAGCTGGGGAGAGCTCTCGGGAGTTAACTGGAATGGAAAGGAAAAATGGAATTTCAGGAAAATAAGAAACTTAGTTGTATGGAAATCGTGCAATCTAGGAACTGTATAATGCAAGTGTCACTTCTCGGAAAAACAAAGAATAAATGCGCGACGCGGGTCAGTGGTGTCACGGACTATCCGTGACTACCGAATTTAAGTCCGGGTTTCGCGTCTTCCCGATTTTATTTATCGATTTTTATTTATAGTTTTAAAATTAAGAAAATTATATTTTTGGGTCGAGCGTGTCAACGTGACACTTCCCCGGAATGAGGCAAATTAATTAACGTTGGGCGAAACTTCCAAGGGAGTAGGTGAATTCATTTACGAAATCACCGTAAGGATGTGGTTATTCAAGAAAGGATATTGGAGCGGATGCAGGAAATTGGTGGGTTTGATCAACACCGCCGCGGTTTTCTTTGGTAGCAAAGGTTTTTATTGCTTTTTCAAGTTTCGAATAAAAATGCCTAATCCTGGAATTCTGTCCGCCACGAGTTTTGCGTCTGTCGCGTCTACTCATCAAACCGACTGAACGTTTGGGGGCCGCCGATACGCAAGTGAATGCGCCTCAGGCTTTCCGGAAAACGGTTCGAGTCAGTACGTGCAAGGGACTTGTCGGGTTTTCCTAGGCGCAAACTGAATGCACTTCGGATCTTCCGGCTAACCCTTGTCGCAGGAAAATAGTTACTTGGAAAACCAGATTCTCCGGGCTTTCGATACGCAAGTAAATGCGCCTCAGAAAACTAGAGGGTGTCTTAGGATTTTGTGTCCCTAGAAACTCGTTGGAGTAAATTCCAAGTTAAAATGAATTTGACACAAATGTATATAAAAATCTTACTGAGGTAAAGATCGGAGAGAAGGAGATCGAGAACTTTTAGCAGGTACGTCCGTTCGAATCGAAGTTTTACTAATTATCTTTTATTACTAATTCTTTTCGCGTCTCGGAGGTTCTCATATATATATATA